>JAODUP010000662.1:27500-195000 GCA_025642065.1 Paralvinella palmiformis | reverse complement strand
AGTACTGGATGTATACAAGAGGTAATTCCCTATTGTTCTGGTTGTGTCATGCCAGACCTAATAACTCGCTAATAATACACAAATCACAAAATATCGACAAGCATAAAGGCTATTGTTAGTGCCGTGATATCCTTAATGATATTCTATACGATAACTCCAGTCAAAGTTAATTAAATAATAGACGTTCATTATCAATTAGCACGATGACTACTACTAGTTCAGCCACTGTCTATAATGTTAACTGATGTGTGACCGACCATTAAATAAGACAACATCAAGCCAGCCATCTCACCTCAGGTATTTAGCGCCACAATGGACTCAGTCAAGTGATATTCGGTTACACGAACGGATCATCTAGCTAACGCCATTATCGGCGGGTGAAATCACCGACGAGGATCACTGCCCCGAAAGGACGGGAGATGGTCCGTGCGGACCTTACCCCTGGGGCACGGGCAAGCTCTTTGAAGTCGGCGACGAACACCTGTTCGGGACGGCGGGGATGAGCCCAAAGAATCACAAAATCAAGCGCCGACTTCAAAACGCCCGGAAATTGGCAAACAGGTGCGCCGACCAATCCGCTCGTGGCCAGATCGGGCTGTCGCGAGGACAGGTTTTTAGGCCTCCCAAAGGGCTGGCTCACCTCACCGGGCTTGACAATGGACATCATGCTGCACCACTGATACCGTTGGTCGGTGGTGCGGATTTGTTCCGAATAATAAAATGAACAGCTCCACTTTGATCCGAAACCCAATTACAGGTGGGCGCCGGTCACATGGGGGAGGTCGGAAATCAGCGACGCCGATAAAGCGGGCGGCCCCGGGGGCGGAAATTTAATTACAGATCTGATGACGGGCGAGAGAGGCGGCCGACCGGTTTATATCCTTGTCTCCGTATCTGGCCGAGCGCGGCATCCGATTGTGTGCTCGGAATTAGGACGGAAGGACAAAAGGTAATGTTGGTATTGAATGGACACCGAGAATGAGTCAAGGTGAGATAACAACTACTGCTGAATCACTGGATCAGATGACGAAATTGGGGGAAGATACTTCCGATTATGAATGATAAATGGAGGCACAGATGATGACGGTGATGATGCTGCTGCTGATGATGATTAAAAAACGTCCATAGAAGGGTGTCGAGTTCTGAGAAATTCAGTCACTGAGGAAAGTATAGATACATATAGGTTTGGTTAATATACTGTAATATAACATTTACAAACTTCTATAGCGCGAATATCCTCGAGAAGAATCGAGTTAATTGGAGCATCTAGAACAAGGGGTTGGACAAACTCGCAGTCCAGGTACAATGATAAAATAGTGTGTGTGTGTGTGTGTGTGTGTGTGTGGTCGTGTGTGTGCGTACTCTTATAATTTGATTAAGCGGATGATTGCATCTACAGTCCCAGGCCACCAAACACGGAGCGGTTACCCCGGTTCGGTGTACTGATGGGATGATGGGATCACGTGATGATGATGATGATGATGATAATGGGTAGGTCTCATCGACAAATCTACACAAAGGTCAACTAGTATTGCCTAAATATTATCGCCTCTTCCAATCTGTAGGAAGGATTCAGTGCATGGACCGATCCCATAGCCGGAACACGTGGTGGGGGTGGTTGAAATGAACGATGATGATGATGATGACGAAAGATGACTAACGTATACGGACACTGACACGCGTGCACGTTTTAATCTTCGTAGATGAAACTAAATGGAGCGTAACTGATCAACAAGTGTATGTGTAAATACAGATGCGCGAGTCTGGAGCTGAGACGGTGAGACAGCGAGACATCGGCACAGAGAGGTAACTTTGAGATGAGGACGGGTACAGATAGCCCCCCCCCCCCCGCAATCTAGTTCAATTTGTACATATAATAACTATACATATGGTGGTACTGTGATGAGCCAAAACATCATGCAGTAAACGGAATGAAATACAAACTAAATACATACCCCGTTTATAGGTAATACCCGAAATAAATTACCTTACGAATAACATCGCATCACGAGGGCGCTGGGCGAGTGTTGGGGTGCCCTTTGGGACGATCGTACCAGGTCATCCACACAAATAAAGCTGGATAGCCAATCGGGAACGATACGGCAACATTTCGAAATCAGAAGAAAAAAATTCGCATTAATGATGATGATGATGATGATAATGATGATAATGATGTGACAAACCGAGGTCACACGACCAATACAATGTGTCATTATGGTAAAGCACCTGGGCCCAATATTGACATATTTGCCCCACACTGTTTACCTCCGGTGTTTTGACGAGCCCGTTAATACACACAAATGTCACGCCGCCCTAGTGACTAGCGTTGCTATATAGGTAACAATAACAAGGAGGGGGGGATGGAGAGAAATAGATAAGAGGACTTAGAGTAATGAGCATCACCTAACCGATGCTTATGGCAGGATGTCACGGGCAATGATATGTCGGTCTTATCTAAATATTTTGATTCCGAAACTAGCCATTTGGCGTCCATTTGTGACGCACACCCAGCAGACATGCAGACAGGAAGACAGACCAATAGACAGACAGACAGACAGACAGACAGAGGGACGAACAGACACACACGCACGTCTTCTTGCCAAAGCTCACAACAGATGTACACAAACACACAACAGGCAGAACGCTGGATTTGTTCATCTCCGTACCAAAATCGCGTTAGTTATCGTCAGATGTATCAATTTCTCGTAAGTAATATTTAGTGACACTTCTTTTGTGCATCAAAGTACATAAATATTGATAAATGTTTGTTTGTTTGTTTGCTTGTCTGTCTGTTTATTATCTTTATTTATCTCTGATTAATTCACCCCCCCCCCCGCACACACACATATATTGTAATCGATTACACGATCTCAAATAGTCATAATCGTAACTGCCATTTCCAGATGCGGTATAATCGTAATAGTAATCAATTACATTGTAAATGTTATCGTAATCGGTGATTACTTTCAGTATTACACAAGGTTTTTGATTATTTCCATGTTATATCATACCAAAACATCTATATTATCACATTCTTGAGATATTAATGAAATATTAAGTGGAACATTAGTCTCTCTCTCTCTCTCTCTCTCTCTCTCTCACACACACACACACACACACACACACACACACACACACACACACACACACACACACTTATTTACCACACATTGTCGCACCTGTACATTACCTTTAAGCATGGAAATGGAATTTCAATATGCTATTTGACCCCAAATTGGAAACCAGTGAGTTTTACACCTGATACAGTTAGCTGGACAGATAGTGATTAATAATAAGATGATTGAGCAATTAATCGATTAATGCCGACACGATCGATTTATTTTCTGTAGAAAGATATCGTATCTTAGCACATACGCAATTAAATGATGATCCCCCCCCTCTCTCTCTCTCTGTGTGTGCGTGTGTGTGTGTGTGTGTGAGTGTCTGTTTTAGCTGTGTATAATACGGCACAGGCACAGAGAATCTCGAACTGTGAATTCAAACTCTGGACGTTTCTTCAGGGGACTGAATCCAGAGTGGCGACTTTTCTTGCTGAGACATAAAACTAATTGTTAATCTCGGCTCTAATATAAAATAATGTAATTTTGAAATACTATCATATTACTAACAATAACAACATAAATAACAACGATAACAACAACAACAACAACAACAACAACCATAACAATAATACTATCAACAATAATAATAATTAAGATAATAACAACAACAAAACCACAATAAATTATTATTGTAATAACCATAATAACATTAATATCATCAGTATATACGAGTTGAAGCCAACGATATCCATTATAGTGACTAGAAGTAGTCTAGTTACAGCTGTTGCCCTTACTACTACCCGATACCTGTGGTCGGGCATAGCACACCGGTACAGGTGTGTGTGTGTGTGTGTGTGTGTCGAACCTTAGTATTAGGTAAAATATAACTATGACGACAAGACACACACACAATACAGAAAAGGGGGTAACAAAAGAGATTAAAATAGCAACTATTGACATATGTATATTGAAACATAAATTATCACCTTTATGCTAATATAAAGTAATATTTTCATTTCTATACTACCACCTTTTTATGTTGGAATGCACACACACACACACACGCACGCACGCACGCACGCACGCACGCACGCACGCACGCACGCACGCACGCACACCACACACACACACACACACACACACACACGATGGACACAATTCCACAATGATTTCGCCGTGATCATCGAAAAATGAGTGTTCATTCTGTATTAATGTTTATATCCTTTTTACGCATCGATACAACAAGCGTTCAGTACTAATCTTTCCCTTACCTTATAGTATTGGGCACATGCTCGTAACTTATACCTTTATCCAGGCCCATTTCCTTCTCCATATGTAAATGCCACCACCAGCACCACGTGTATGTAACCACATAAACCTTGTAATCGGATAGAAAGCATCTTCACCGTTGTCTACTCACCTGCATCGTAGATTCTCATATCACCCGCCAATAATGAGATCCCCATAAAGACGTATGCGTCCAATTATCCTATACGGCTAAAATGGCATCTTTTCCGAGCACACGTCACAGGTGAGAAGGCGAACCAACAGCAATCAATATTAACATTTATGCTCCCAAATAAGTCGGCGGTGCGGCCAGGTAAAATAATCTATGGGGCGTACGGCCTCAGGTGTTTTTCGCAGCAACACGTGTGTGCATGTGGCGGAAAACACGCATACGTGGAGGAGGCAGGATCGATTCCGTGGTAAATGTTTGTGCGGAGAAAAGTGACCAGGTGAGTGATATAGATGCCTTTACATTCGTTAATAATCATAGAGTCAATGAAATAAAGCCACGTCAAAGAGCTAAACGCCCCCCCGAAACGTTAGAAACGTAACAGATCGCTCTTAATAAACTATTACAAAAATAACAGATGAACTCTTAACCTTGTCCAAGACTTCATCGACCACAATTCGGTGTTAGCGGTCGATGGGCACAGGTGGTCAACAGGTGAAGCAGTGCTCCTGTTCACAACTGTTAAACTCGCAGGTCTCCGGTAGTTTTATTGGCTGTTTTCTTGATGACAGGCAGTAATTTATCTAGAATATTTACACGGCATTAATCAATCCGTAAGCAATCACAAAAGTGCGTCCATCCTGTAATTAACGCTATAACCGATCCATAATTGAATATTAATTTCCCCTTTAAAATCATTTCTGATGATAGCAGTTGCAGCATTTGTTCAGGAACGATGCCTTCAAGTCCAGAGGTATGAACATTCAATGCATACAGAGATCACAGACATCAACACCTGGGAACGGAATTCAACATTCAAAGTATGCGCTCACCTGCACCAACGAATGTGTGTATGTGTATATACGTTTGATTAGTGGAATATCGATCATTTCGCACCTGACTTCAGGTGAAACGGACAAAAGTCACTGCTGTCACCTATTCAATTACAGAGCACGTGTCTATCAGTGATCTTCGTTCATTCGGCTGCAATATGCCAAAGAACGACAACAGAAATACGCCTTACCTGGATTGGTGAACTTTCAAAGGTACGTTCTTCCGTACATCGAAGTGTCTTTCGCGAATACCAATCAATACAACCTCCAGGGACGTATAGATTCGACGAACTATGGAAATAATCACTAATTTGGATACCAGACAAAATGAGTACATCCATCTTTGTCTTTTATTTGGTGGGGGGGGGGGGAATCCGGACCAGTGCAGTACACTGAATATTTAGTACTTGCCATTCCATTCCATGCCACTAATGCAGAACTTTTTTGTGTTAGTTTGATCGACTTAACGGTGTTTATTTCTTCTGGATAATGTCCACCCGTTTCTCGTTGTAAGTGTCTAGTGGGTATATAGTCTACCTATGACGGGGTTGTTTACCTGATCTGTCCGTATTCGATCCAGAAGAGGTTCGAGGAGCTGTCATAGCAAAACGTCTCTCTCTCTCTCTCTCTCTCTCCTACACACACACACACACACACACACACACACACACACACACACACACACACACACACACACACACACACACACATTGATAATACACTTTTCTGTTTATCATGTAAACCCGTTCATCCGAAACACAAAACAAAGACTTCTATATAGTTCATATAGCATATAGTTCGATCAAAACAATACAAACATCGTAAATTACACCGAGATCATTACAAAATTACAGCAGCCTGTCAGCCTGAGGGGGAACTAACTGAGTGAGTGAGTGAGTGAGTGAAACAGTGAGTGAGAACAAACGAGAGGGGGGAGGGGGGAGGGGTTCCAGGTGGCTAAAAATCCACATAATTAATGATAAACTAGAAAATTAGAGCCCGGTTTATGGGGGCACAGCGACGGGACGAGGCCTGTTCTGTCTCAAGTGCCAGAACGGTACGCATTTAAATAGTACCTTTAATAAACCGTTCACCGACGAATGAGGAAGACGAGGAAGAGGAAGGGGGGGGGGAGGACTTAATATAACAGAAGGGCGGGAGAAATAGCCGGACAGTTGCCGTGGGCGGAATTATTTGCCCGTCCAGAGCTCCGTAATGTCGGCCGTTGCCATCGTTACTCCTCCATCACAATGAAGCATGACAGGGATAGAGTGGCGGATATTATTAAATTTGGTGCATTTTCATTTACGATACAATGGCTTTGATCGGCCTGCCATCGGCCAGATAGAGAGAGAGAGAGAGAGAGAGAGAGACCTGGTCATAGATAGAGAGAAGAGGTTGGCGTGGCATCGGGTGGGTGCTGTTTAATTCACCAATACGCCGGACCACACTATCACCTCTCCCTCACAAGATGGCCATTTCCAGGACTGCCATCCCAGGTTTTGTATTATATATATATATATATATATATATATATATATATATGATAGGCAACCAGCCAAACCGATCAGCCAAGCCAACAATCCCCCCCCCCGGGTGTCGGGCAGGCAGAAGATCACCTCGTCGTACACACACACACACGCGCGCACACGCACACACACACACTCAGATTCGTTGCTGCCACCCAATAGATCGGCGGCAATGTCACTCTGTACGTCCTTCCGGCTCTATACGGCAGCCAGCCACCAGCCAGCCATCTTGGTATGGCGGCGCGCCGCCCTCAGCCAGCTCATTAATAATTAATGTCCGCCCGCAAAGGTGGGCCTGCCCAGGAACAGCCATTTTGTTCTAGCTCGTACCTCTTTAGGTACGCTACGTGTACCTTACATCGGTCGTACCTTCATCTAATCAGGAGCCATTTTGCAGAAAGCTGGCCAGGACGGTCTTGAAGGGGACGATGTTTGAATGACGCCATTGTTTGGACGGATTTCGTTTTCGGTCTCGTAATAGGGCGACATATTGGCTCGGAAGGGACCGAGGAAAGGGGGGGGGGATTTGGGGAAGGTTGGTTGTGCAATAGGTGTACTACAATCGAACGAAAACAGCGAGGAAAAAACCCCAAAAGAACACAAAAATAATAACATACTACTAATACTAATACAACATCGGCCACAATTATTACTATTACACTACACTGTCAGCACATTGAGTTGCGGTCATTTAGAATAAGGTTTGAGACTATCTATTCCCAAACCCAGAACAAAACAGATGCGTTCGCATTTCGATGACGCATCCATAATGTCGTCGCTTCCCTTTGATCTGCCAACCGGTGGTGCCCGCGGCCAGAAGCATCGTTCCCCTACGAACGGGTACGAGGGCTGCTCCGGAATCGGGCGAGCCGGCTTATGGCCGAATATTTTCGGAGGACGAACTATTCGCGCTACGATTACGACCCACCTTGTGTAGCGGCATCCATCGGCGTGCGATTTTTTCCCCCGATTTAAGCGCCGGCGACGTCCATGTGATCCGTTGTTGACGAGGGAAGCTCGTTACACCTTGGCACCAGCCAGCCAATGAGACCAGGCGGCCAGCCAGCCAGTTAGCCAGCCAGCCAGCCAGCCAACCAAGCTAGCGCCTCGATCTACCTAGCAAGATGGCCAGGTAGACGAGACTTCCACCGACAAAGATCCCGATCATTCCAACACAGAGGCCACTGATCATTATATCCTCGGTATCGTTTGTATATATATATATATATATATATATCGCGCTCATCCACCCCCTCCTGCTCCGCCTCCAGCTCCGATAATCATCACCACCATCATCAATATCATTATCATCATCATCATTATCATCATCTCGACGAGACAGACATCATTAGGCGTAGACACCGTAACACACGCGCACGCACACGGACACACAGAGGCGCGCGCTGGCCACTCGGACTGGACGAAACACACACACACACAACGACGACGCGCGATGAAGCGGGCACAGAAAGCAAACGCTGTTTTCCTCAATGCCACACCTACATTTGTCCTCTCGCCAACACACACACGCACACACACACACACGCACACACACACACACACACACCAGCACCACCGGCACCCAATCCGGGAGACGAAGCCACTGCTACTGCCGCGGCCGCACAGCCGAACGCCCGAAACCTGGGTCCTCCATCAATTATGCATGCAGCAAATGGCTGCACAGCTCGGCTTAATACCGTTTCTTACCTGACCAAATGCAAAATATCCTCCTTATATCGGGATAAATAGCCGCCCGAGCCGTACCGGATTGTACGCCGAAGCGCTGGCGACATCTTGGAACAGATCGCGGCACCGATTGCGCTTGAGGTGTTGGCGACCTTTCGGCCAATTATTTCCATACTCGCAGACTTAATTCGGCCAGAACGCTCACCTGTGGCAGACTGTGGGTATATAGAGCGCTGGCCTCTGTTCGGCTAAACTCCGTATAATCTTATCATTTTAATGAGAACAAACACACCGGCGCGCGCGCGCACACGCACACAAACACGTGCGCTTTATCTTGAGGCAACAGCGCTGACTCATAATTATATTAGTCGTGGAATAAATTACCTTCAAGTGAGTGGAGTGGAAGGGTTCTTATGACGCAAATAGGCCAACGACTTTATAAATATCTTTAAGTAATTAGATAGAGAATAATTACGAGGTAAGACAATGTTGTTGTTGTCGTTGTTTGTTTGTTTATAATAAATTATGTTATGATGATTTTCGCTGTTGTTAATGTTTTTGTCACATTCTGGATACGGCCATTTATTAAGGTAGTTCCGTAGATCCAAAGTAACGCGTACTGGCGTGTATCCGTCATCGGTAGGATATCACCCCCCCCCCCATCCTGATGTATTAGAAATCAGTCACCGTTCGCCCAGATTTCATTTTGTTTCCATGGCAATCAATTGTGCTCTATACTTAGATATTCCAACTCGGGGCCGGCCATCCATTGCCATTGTCTTTCCATCTTCCTCCCCCCCTTCCCCCTCCCTCCTTCCCCCTCCCTCTATCTATCCATCTATATCTAACTCTCTACTGTTGTATCCACTTACCTATTCACCCATTTAGCCAACATACCTTGACACACATCAATCAACACATCCGCCCATCCTATAGAGCAAGTCGACTTTTCAACAATTTTCAAGAAATGGCCATCCTTTCTTGGGATGTTACTTCGTCCAACAACAACTCATACACAACACTCACGGACACGGGGAAGGATCGAGTTTTCGACTTTCATTCCCATTCATCACAAATCAGTCCCATTTTAAGATTATAATCACAAATTACGGACCATCCGGATAACAAAATATGCAAGGTCTGACGGGTCCAGCCAAAACGACCAGCATCGCGAAGTAATATATTTTGCGCTGATTCTGCTCGTAATAATATTATCAGGACGGCCCACGATCCACGAAATCATCATCACCATCATCATCAACAACAATAACAACAATAACAACTAAGTTCAGTATCAACAACCAAAAAAACAACACAACGAAATTCACCTCGTAAAACTAGAATTCGCCGCTAAAACGAGTGACCTTTGACTTTGAGTATTATCATAATTAAACTCTCTTCTGGAACAAACACCTACACGGGCTTTGGAATGGCGATAATATATTAGTCGGGGCCGCGTAATAAACACGGGCTGCAAAACTCGGCGGAGAGCTCGATGGATTCCAGCGCCGAACGGCGGCCGACGCTTATCAGATACGAAACACCAGGTGATTATCCGAAACCTGGATATGGCTTTATCTGGATCCCGTTATCGGGCAGGGGGCGCGCGCCGTACGGGAGAGCCGGCGACCGGCTTCCCGGCGGAAGGCGATCTGTCGACAGCGTGTTAAAACATGTCACCCTTCTGACATCGATATGATGGAGTATGGAGAAATATTCTCTTTGTAATAATTCTGGACACTTGGCTCTGTTGTTTTTCGGGATTCTTTTTTGTTCCCGTTTTCTTTTTCTAACGACCGTCTCGTCTCGTCCCACAAACCCTCCCCCCCATCCTGATAGAACTATATCGTCTGAGATGTCCATTTCGATGGAGTACAGCTGTTTGTTGGCCAGCGTTCGTCCAGGATAGGATCCGGGCCGTCGAGTGCCTGATCCCGGTTTGTCAACAGCGACTCGAACCACCTGCCGGCGAGAAAGGGTGGCATTTTCCAGCAATAGCAGCAGCGGCGGCGGCAGCCGCACGAGGAACAACAACAGCTGGTTGTCGTGACGAGAAGCAAGCTAGGAATGTGACGGTAGGATTGGATGTATAGAATAAAACCAGAAGTTAAGAAAAATATCCAGAGAGAGAGAGAGAGAGAGATGGGGGGAACCGGTAAAAAAAGGATTGTCACCTTGCCAGGATCCGGGCACAGAACGGAGGCGACTATTTCGTTCTTACCTAAATTAGTTGCTGGGACGATCTGACGGATGGCGTAAGGTTAGAGCTAAACATGATAGCTGGCTTATCAAAAATGGCTAAACAGGCAGGCGGCGGGCTATAGCGACCGCATAGTTATAGAACTACGTAGTCATGACTACAATCAAATTACCCCGGTCTGGCCACATCTGACAAAGCTGATTAGTTCATTTTTTTCGGTAAACAAAGCATTTTTCTCTCTCTTCCGATCGTTGGGCGAGCGAAGAAAAACCCGAGAATAGCCGAACAAAACCGAATGACTGGATATAGCTGTAGGAGGGCATTAATAACGAACAACGTGGCCAGGTATCGGGAAACGGGCGAAATATTAGAGCACACACACACATACACACACATACATAGAGAGAGAGAGAGAGCACCAGCAGCAGCACCAACAGGAAAACTTCGTTTCCATTGTCTACGAGTTATTTGCAATTGCACTACCCCCGGGGGGATGTTTCTCGTTAGTATACTCTGTGCCGCCGTGAAACCGGACACAGCCGGATCATGATAGGCGAGAGTAAAGTCCACAGACCCGTGTCACAAGTGAGAGAGAGAGAGAGAGGAAACGAATTGTTCTGCTCTTAAAGTGATAAAACTTCATTTAAAGGTGAAGTTGACGATTTCGCGATACGCTCTCTCTCTCCTTGCTGGCCGTCGCTGATAAGCCAGATTTCTTACCGATATAGGAACACACACACACACACACACACTCACACACACACATGCTAGATGGCACAATGCTTCTAGGACAAACAACTAGTCAATGTACCTACTACGTATGTATCAATGCACGCACATTCCGACATACATGATGCAGATTGACAAAAAAATTTAATATATATATATGCGCGCGCGCGCACGCACACACACACACACACACACACACACACACGAAAACATATGTA
Organism: Paralvinella palmiformis; assembly: GCA_025642065.1. Classification (NCBI taxonomy): domain Eukaryota; kingdom Metazoa; phylum Annelida; class Polychaeta; order Terebellida; family Alvinellidae; genus Paralvinella; species Paralvinella palmiformis. Next base: position 183,287 of record JAODUP010000662.1, on the reverse strand, counting down.
CATGACAGATAAGACAATAATCACCAGAAACTCATCACCAACTGAAATATGATTCATTTCTATATCTTATTTACATCTCTGTAACAATAAAACCAGGAATGACCGATAACAATGGTATACTCTGATAACAAGTGTCATCATAAACATCATATATATATATATAGGTATAATAATATGGAGCTCTGACTGGCCTGTTCTAGACGGTATTAAATTCAGGTGGGGGGCGGGGGGATTTTATGAAATAATTATGAATACATTATTAATAAATATTAATTATTCAAAGTTAATAATTGAAATTATATACAAGAAAACTTTGTCCAGATTTATTGTGCTTCGTCGCACATATGATCATCAACAAATGTACAGGATGTACATATACAGTATATATCTATCTCTATATCTCTTTCTCTGTGAACAGGCACACACACACACACACACACACACGGATTAAATTTTAAACAAAAAAAACAACCTGATGAATGAGTATGGATATGGGCATGGGATGTTCAGGTAATAAATATCATTGAATTTGGAAGCGGGAATTTTTTTACAAATTTAAACGGACTCATTTAAAAAGATGATATACAATTATCGTGTCTTTAAATGAAGCTGCAAAAAACTGTAGACATTAATTATCTTACTAAATAGTCCAGGTCAGTTAGTTCTGATCTAAATTAATGTTTTATATTTTTTATTATAAAACTTTGTACCATAGCTGCGTAATTCTTGAAACAGTTCAGTTGTGGCCAGTGATGGCTTGGACTTGACTTGGTTTGCGTTCACAGTCATATGCGCATACTAATAGCATATTAACTTTAATAAAACATTAATTCGTTGCCGGTGAATAACCCCACCTGGCGGATGCATTTACAGTGATTATTTTAACTTCCAGCCACCGCCGACACCCGCACACCTGGCTCCGAAACCCAGGGGGCCAGTGCATGAAAATACGAAAATGCTGCAGCAATTCTAACACCTGTGCCACGTGGCGTCATAGAAATTAATATTTCATACCTGAGCACGGCGCATTCCATTAGCCGATCGCTCCAAGCCAGAGCCGGATAATTAACGAAGCGTGTAGAAGATGAAAAAACGAACTGAACTTGATCAAATCATCCCCGACTGCTGGACACCTCCGCGCAGACGTCAGCAACAGAAACGCAACACGGGCACCGCACACGTTCTCGTTCGCACCCTACTTAGCCATAACGGCCATTTATAACGCGAAATTCCCCAAAAATCTCATCTCCACATAAACATCATGGAATATAAACAGCGGCCGACATTTAGACATCACTTCGTATAACTCACCGCATCTGCCAGCAGCATCCATTGGCAGTTTTCCACGAATTTTCTCGGCGGATTTGACAGTCGAGAACGCCAACTTTTAATGTCAGAGTTGACCCAATTTGTAAAAAACGCCCGGTCGCGGGTTGCCCTGGGTCACTTCCGGTCAACTGACCCATATCTACTGTTGCCCGGCGTCGGAACGAACTGGGTCAAAGAGTATGACCCTCGCATCACGTTTATTTTTGTAAACAAATGAAACACGCAGCAGTAATATCATAATCCATAAAAATATGCGACAACGAGGTGGCAAATATTTTTTTAATTATTATCATTGTCGTTAATCTAATCGTCTGGTGCCCCAAATTCAAAGTGATTTCATCCGAATGACAACGAAAACATTTGACCTGATAACGAATGGATTTATTTTCATCCCAAAATAGCGGCGAATATCCCAAATTAATTAATTAAACAAATTAGCATAATTAGTATGTGCTTAAATCAAAACGGCCCATAGGTGCCGGATGTAAACAAACAAATTATTGCCAGTTGGCAGAAGTACTCACTAGCGTTGGTGCGCTTCGGATTCGCCTGTTTTCGTCGGCCCCACCTTCCAACACACATAGTCGCCATACCGTGGAAAATATTCGATCCGTAGAAGCTGGTATTGTCACAACTTTTCTGCACGTTTTCTTCATTTCGTATTCCTCTACAAACCATCTCCCCCGGTTATCGCCCAGGGGAGTTTGGGATGGGGGAGGTGTGCGAAGGTAGACGAGCGGATCGAGATCCGTAAGGGAACTTCGGATGTCCGGAGACGAGTCCTGGCGAGTGTTTGTGTGTGTGTGTCGGTGTGAGAGAGGTGCGCGTTTTTCCTCCGATCCGGCGTGACTGATGGCTGAGTAGGCGACACAGATAGACGGTGGCACACAGACACACACGCGCGCGCGCGCGTACGTATTAGAGAGATCTCACGGAGACAGACGGACCTTGGTAATCTCGCCCAGAACTCTCGGCGGTGTAGCAGGGCACACACAAACACACACTTAGTGTGTGAGTGTAGGTGTGTGTGTGTGTGTTAGTGTGCTGAAAATCCGCAGCCTCAACCGAACAGTTCAATGGACGGACATTATTCCTGGCTTCTCCGCCGTGCGTGTCACATCTCTCTCTCTCACTCACTCGGAGAACTAACCTCTACGCTGCTGATACCAAGAGTGTGGGTCTCTCTCTCTCTCTCATTCGCTCTGTTTGAGTTCGACCTCCCCCCGCTACTCGGCGTCGGCACCAATTTCTATTGTTCACTAAATGCAAGGATTCCCGAGGTCCTATATTAATCCGCCCACTTTATAACAGGGTCGCCCAGTCTATAAACCACCTTTAACTAGCGCAAGATAACCTCGTCAAGGTTTAATACTATTCTAGGTTAATTATTTATTGGAAGGAAAAATATAGATCGATAGGCGATTAGTGGTTTCGAATGTCTTAGTTAGTGATACCTAATTTGTTTGAGATTTTTTTTCTATCACAGACCTACATATACACACACGCACACACATACACACAAGCAAGGTGTGTTGAAGATAAACATCCTCTTTCTTCATAGGATTCTGCTGAGTTAGCGATAAACGGGATTTATTAAAATTAACGGCTCTTCAATTCCACGTTATGTCAGAATCGTTCTGCTAGTAGTGGCCGGCATTAAATGGCAAGATGTATAAAAACACCAACGCAGGTATATAGCCCAATTCCGTCCGATGTCACAGCCCGTCGGAAGGTGGCAGCACTAGCTAGTATATCATGACGGCGCCGCTTGAAAGATGGCGCTGCTTCTGGGAAAAGAATCACCGTTTTTATGTGCAGCGCAAAATCTAGCACAACATTTATAAAGACAATGTATGTCTATTGAATGGGCACAGTTTCTTGCTATTCGAAGTCCTACCCTATTAACGTATCAGATAATCGTTGTTGTTGTTGGCGTAGTAGCTGACTTCAACGAGGAAACGATTGGATGATATAGACCCTCATTTCCGTTGATGGTAATTAGGCAAGGTAATTTCGGTTTGTTTGATTAATTTGGCCGTAAATATGATCCGATTTATTTATAATGCGTCGCGGCGCATAACGCGCCCGGCGCCTTTCACTAAATCGCTTATTGGACAGACTCGTGAATCGAAACGCCAGAATTGATTATTGTTTTGAGGTAGGAATTCTGGTTATATTGTGAAACACTGCTATTTATGGTTTCCAAAGCATAGAGTGACTAATAAACAGTGAATCATCCATGATTGTGTGTGTGTGTGTGTGTGTGTGTGTGTGGTGTGTGTGTGTGTGTGTAGAGAGAGAGAGAGAGAGGAAGAGAGGTAGCCTAGCAGCCAGTTTCGCTTACAATGGTGCACTGCTGATTTTGACAGAGATCGTCCCAATTTATCGCCCGCTCTCCCCGTCCAATCAATGGCCACTCGAGTCTGATAGATGATATTTTGTTTTTGTCGTCTTTCATTCATTAAGACATCGGCAGCGCAGCGACCGAATAAAACCACCACCCCACCAACCCACCAGCCCCACCGCACCGCGCCACACCGGCCCGATTCCCGGGCCATTAGCCACCCTCCCACCGGCCGCCAGAGGCCGCTACCTGCCATCCGATGATCGGCTACAAAGCGCCGCCTGGCGTTGGCCAGGAAATTACAAAATGGAACCTCATCCCCTTCGACCATCCGCCCAAATATTTGCCATCGCTTAGGGCGGATTCTGGCCGCTGGCGGCCATCTTGGCTCGGCTTATTGCGCCGGGCTGGCTCGGCCGGTCAAAAATGGAAATCTCCTGTTCGGGCCTGGTCGTGTGGCCGAACGGTTGGGACGAGTGCGTGTCGCGGCGAATGGTCTCCAATACGGAGCGAAATTTATCTGGCAAATAGCACGTGGGATAGACGACGACCGATCCACGTTCTGACTGGATCTCAACCTTCTCTCTCTCTCACGCCGCCCGCTTGTCAAGGTCATAGCCGTCGCCGATGATGACCAATACGGATGATCCCAGCGGTTAATGGTGACGCGCATGCGCTCTTCGGCGTGTCCTATATTAATCTCGCGCATGCGTGGGTCGGTTGGTTTTCGTCAAGGAGATGTGCTTGGTAACGATCTAAAGGGGCTGGATGGGCATCTGGAACATCTATATTATGATTGGCTGACATGTATCTATTATCTGTGATTCTGATATGATTTGGATTATCAGATGATAATGGTACAAATCTGTATTATTCCACTTGTATTTGTATTATATTAGTATTGTAGTAGTAGTAGTAGTAGTAGTAGATAGTAATATTATTAGTAATATATTTTAAAGTGTCCTAATATTAGTTATAGCTGTAGCAACAGCAACAATAGTAGTATTAGTAATGTTAGCCGAAATATTAGCGTGTATAAATAATAATAATAATAATAATAATAATAATAAAGTTGTTGTTGTTGTTTTTCTTATTCTTTGCCGTTGATGCCGTGATCATCATTATCTATTCTCAACATCGTACTAACAACACCAAGGACAGCCGCATCAATGTTAGCAGCAGTAGCCATGACAACAACAGAAACAACGCAAAACGGCGCCAATAATACCAATAATATATACACGATATTATTAGGACGATAGGAGGTAAACACTAACGGCTCCAGGACAATCGAGTATCAGACGCCATAATGACTCAGCAATAAAAGCCGCCATTCTCCAACATTATAAACCCATCAGAAATATCCGTTAGCGAACTCCCTCTAAACATATGCTCACATTTCTATGAACGGGAAGTGGTAACCGGAGTGACCCCCCACTCCGGAAGCCGCCCTCAAAATGTTTGGAGGCGGAACAGTGTGTATGTGTATGTGTGTGTGTGTGTGGAGGGGAGGTGGCGGGGGGTGGGGGGGCGCACGGTGATGTTTGAAGCGAGGCGGAAAATCGTCGCCGGTCGTCGTGACACGGCGTCGGTAACGTCCGACGTCATACGTAAGCGGTCACGTGTCAGCGTCCCCTAGGTAGAAAGCTGATTAATCTCGTCACCTCCAGAGGGCGCTTCCCGTACGAGCACGTGACCTCACCCCGGTACCGTTCCGGTTCCGTTACCGATAGCGTCCATCGCGACGGACGGGGAATAGCCCGGCCGCGCTGCGGTAGCCGGCCGACGCCAGATGGCGTGCCGATCGGGGGGCAGGGGTCAGCGCGCAGCTCGTCCATCAAACTTAGTATCGCCGCTCGCCAGATCACTTCCGGTCGCCGTTGTTCGGTACGCATGCGCGATTGTCTACCGCCGGTCTGGCGGAAAATCCGCTGTTTGGTAATTTGTATGAAATTAAAGCTGCCAAGAGCAGATGGATACATCACGGGCTGTCTGTGTGTCTGTTGTAGGTGAGAATGGGAGTACGAGGGAAGTACATCTGTACTTTAATAGAATGATTGGGATATAAATATGTATCACAATAATAATAATAATACAGTTGGGAAATATGTTTTATAAACCGGATTAACAACAACAACAACAACAATGATAACAACAATAACGATGACAACAGCAATAATAATAATAATAATAATTATAATAATTATAATAATAATAACAAGTTCGACAGCAACATTTATCATCACCATTATCATTATGTTTAATATTAGTAAGACTGTTCTCATCTTAAATACGAACTAGAAACGACTGACTGACTGACTGACTGACTGACTGACCGACCGACCGACCGACCGACCGACCGACCGACCGACCGACCGACCGACCTGACCGACTGACTGACTGACTGACTGACGCTGGTTCAGCCTCACAGCGTGTCAGATAAACATTTTATTTTTTATTATAAAAATAACAAACAAACAAACAAACAAAACAAACTGTTTTTGTTTTATTTTATTTGTTATCCTGATCCTCGTGGCCATTCTTCGGACGGCTGGAGACCCCCGGGGGTAATACCACCAATACGCCCAGAACCTCCCACACACACAATTAAATTAACAAAGTTGGGTCTTCGGAGCCCCGGGGCGATTGCCCAGGTTCGTCATGCCCACGGGACGGGGCCTGATAATATTTTATATCAATGTATCACGCTGTTGGATTATCATCCGAGAAAGATGCATATATTAATCTGTAAAGTTTTTATGGGATTGATGTTAGAATCTATAACATGTTTACCATATTCTAATATATTCTAATAAATTGTAATACATCACAATATGTTTTAATATATTGTAAAGTATCACAGTATGTTTTAATTTACTGTAGTATATCACAACATGTTCTATTGTATTGTAATATATCACATGTCCTATTATATTGTAATATATCGCAATATGTCATAATATACTGTTCTAATATATCGTAATATACCACAATATGTCGACATATCATGATATGTTCTAAGATATTGTAGAATTTCACAATATGTTCTAATACATTGTGGGATGTCGTGACATGTTTTAGCCATGAAATGTTTTGGTGTGACATGTTCTAATATACTAGAATATGTCACTGTATATGCTGTGGGTAGGTTAAAGTATATCTTTATTGTATTATGTTAGTTCTTGTATCGATTTTATTGGAGTTTTCTTGTAGAGCAGATTTCGATAAGACCTATTATAAATTCGTGTATTATTATTATTATTATTATTATTATTATTTATATAAGAAATATAGGAAACATAATGTATTAGAGATATGAACTGGAAGAAAGAATGCGTTTTCTGATTTTCAAGAAAGATACTTTACAACATTTCAGGTGAGACTAAAAACTTTTAAAAATGAGTCTTTGATATAAACTAATTCAAATCAGACACTTGATGGATATGTAAGCCATTCAGACATCTAAAGGTTTCGATTTCCATTAAAATATACACGTCTTTGTAAACAGAGACAGATACAAATACATATCTTGATGATGATGATGATGATGATGATGATGATGATGATGGTGGTGGTGGTGGTGATGATGATGATAATAATAATATTAAAAGAAAACTGGGGAAGAATATCAAGTTAGGCATTTGACAGGACAAAACAAACACTTCACCTTAATTATATACCTTGAGCGATAGCCCATCATTACAATACAAACATCTGTCTCGTTTGCTGTCCCCGGTATTCACCGATACAGATAAGATAACAGTTCATCTTCGCTGCCATCCATTTGACGTGTTAGGTTGAAGGGCAACGTGTCGGATGGTTTCCAATTTCGTCCCATCTCCGTCCCTTCCCCCCCGCCAAAGAACCCCTCCCCCCAACAGACAGACATTAAATTATGGACACGAACCGCCATTTGTATCTTGCCACGTTACAGATCTGGACCGGAAATCGACATTACGAGGCTTCTATGTATGTCACGTGAAAGGGGAATACCTCACTATAGGTGTGTTACGTTGTCAGAAATTGGAAACATTGAATGTGATGCTTTTACTGGGGATACTTCGTACCATCAGCTTTGGGGTGCATGATGCCCTTCTGTGATCACCCTCATATAGCTGCTGTCCATGTATGACAACGGTAAATAAATGGATATATATATATATATATATATATATATATATATATATATTAAATATTGCATTATTACAGGAGTTGATCCAACTGGTGGGGTTGGGGAATTGATGATCACATACTCCACCTATAGTCATAAAGACTGTCGATTTCATATAATCTGTTGATTAGTAGCGCCCCCTATCGGGTAAAGCCGCGTAAATCCGCTCCACGTCGACTGTCGTCTTGTTAATCGTTTACGTTTTGATGCCAAGTGACAGATACAGTTATCATCGTGTAGACGATCAATCATAATTTATACAAGTGACGAACTGGCAAAATGAGCGAATGACTTAATGCACACGTAAACCTCGAATGTCAGCCACCGGCTTCCAGTGGACATTACCCAACACCACGATTTAGCGTCATCTTCTTCTTTCTGACACATCCCCATCATCATCATCATCATCCTCATCATCGCCCTTCTCTTCCTCCTCATCATAATTGTCGTCGAGAATAATAATAAAAAAATGACACTTGATACAGAACAAATTCGTGGTAAGATGGCCAAATGCGCTGAAACTGGTTGGTAGATCATCAGCAACTATGGCTGCCATTAATGAATGGCAGTTATTTTCTCACTGACCCCCGACTCCACCCCCTCCCAGCCCCGCCCCATCCCAATCAGATCCGCGCACCGACACGGCCGGCGTCACCACCAGCATATCCCTCGCCTAACCCCCCCTCACCTCACCCCGGGCAGGAGGGATCCGCCTGCTTTATCCCAACTCCGGTGAGCAGAAGCAGATCGGACACGTGGAATATTAACAGATGACAACAACTTGGAGAAGTCGACATCGGGATATGAAAACAGTAAAATGCGTCATAATGACTATGGAATGTCATTGTTTCAGACACCGTGTGTGTGTGTGTGTGTGTGTCCTTCATATCCGGCTGGGGACGGAAGCCAAAATGTCCGGGGGGGGGGGGAAAGTCCGGCGGGGGTGGAGTGGGGGGGGGGATTGATGGTAGGGAGAGCTGTTTTGGGCTTTATTCCTGGAAACGGGCAGAAGGAAGGCCACGAGGATCCTAGACGACGCCATTTTGTAAACACCGGAGTGCGTCGAAGCCGATGTTAGGATCTATCATTGGTGACTGTTTACATCGCGTCCGGAGACCAGGTGATTGCCGACGGAGCGTGTTACGTCGGCGTTTATTATTAAAATGGCCGCCCGCTTGATGAATGCCGCCGCTTATGGCACGGAGAAGTAATGACGAGCGGCATGCAATGGCGACATTAGCGGCGGCCGCTTAGAACCAGAACAAACCATTGTAATTGAAATTAGCCGAACTTGGACGGGCGGCGAGGGAAGGGTCGCCGCTTAACCGGACCCCCGGTGTCGGGCGGCTTCGTTAATCCCCGGCGCAGCCCGACCCCGGGAGGCCCCGCCGCACGGAAAAAATGGGGGTCCGCGCCGACCGACCGAGGCTGCGCACCGAATGTGCACCTAGGCAAGAAGTCGAGCCGATGACTCGGCGGCTGTTTACAAGCGAAGAAGAGATGGCTCGCTGCCGATCGATGCATTCCAAAAGGTGTCCCAATAAACCCCGACAGTATTCGCCATTCCCAGGCCCGGCGCCATAATGAAATCTTCCACTGGCTTTCTTGGCGAATGCTCTCCGAACCAGGTTAATAAAGGGAACTCATCTGGCGAAGATGAGACTTTGTCGGTACGCCCCATAGCCGACCGGCTGGGGGTTGGGAAGGTGGGTGGTTGAGTGGCGGGGAATCCGGAGTAGATGAGAACGGAGGTGGGGCGAACGGGCGGGCGGGCGGACGGGTGTGGTGCCAGTGAATTGGAGAGGGGAAGATGAGTAGTCGGGAGATGCGCAGAGCGGATGAGGAGGTATGCCTGTCGGTGTCACCCTCTGTCGGGGTGCGTGTGTATTGTGGAGGACCATGTTAAGAAGGGAGAAAATCGTTGGAATGTGGGAAGACTGGATGGCGAGCAGTCTGCCGCAAAGATCCTGTATTTGTGTCACTTTGCACGTCTTCTTGTTGTCGTCAGTGGGGAGGTGTGTGTGTGTGTGTGTGTGTGTGTGCGGGGGTCTAAGACAGAGGGTAGCGGGAGTGTCGGGGGTGCGGGGTGTTGGCGGGGCGAGGGAATATTTTTCGAGGAGAAGAAATTAATCCTATTAACCGTCGTCGAACGATGAATTTCCATTCTTTTTCAGGGAATACATTCACGCCACCGCACGTGTCCATATCGAGATAATTTATCGTTACTAGTACAGCCTCATGGAGGTGACATTACGACATGGAGCGAGCGTGCAATAAACATCCGCATTAAGGACATCCATTTGTACAGATGTAAGCAAATAGTGCGAGTTGGTTTTCCAAGAATAATTCGTGTGCAAACGAAATATGATGAGGACCCTCCCGGGAAAAATACTAATAGTCAGTCTGAGTTATAATAAACTACAGCAGACAGCCAATGTTTATAGATTGGATGTGTCAATTTGAATCAGCGTATTTGAATGTTTATTGTGATACTGGTGGATTATAGCCGAAATTAATTATTCTTAATGGATTAATCGATGTTGTTTATTTCGTTGTCGTTCAACATTTACCTGATCCATAGCAGTTGTTTGTCAGAAATTGCAACATAATTACGAATTTAAATTGAACGGTCAAATTACAGATATATATAATTAATATATTTGTTCATATTACATCTTAGTTGTATGGGTATTTCCCATTACCCGTTGTCGTTCATGGCAGATCTGCATGTCCGTAACTTGTATTCCATAATTAATCTATATTTCACTTCTGTGTCTGTAATATTCAGATTATCTCCCGTGAATACATATCACCTACATGTTTATTGGTTATTTTCGTATGTCCTTTGCTGTAAACATCTAATATGTATTCATTGTCTGTTATTCCTGCCTGATTTGTAACGTTTTCTTCAATAAATATGTATTTATGGGCATTTCTCCGTTTGTCTGCATGTTCCTTCACGTTATACAAAATGTATTCAGCTCGTCACTTTGTATATTAGTATCAGACAAATGCCGTTTCAGTTTGTTTTATTCAGTTTGTATTTTATCTATGCAGTAGTACTAGTAGTAATAGTAGTAGTAGTAGTACTGGTAGTAGTAGTAGTGTTAGTACTGGTAGTAGTGATAATAGTAGTAGTAGTACTGGTAGCAGTAGTAGTGTTAGTACTGGTAGTAGTAGTAATAGTAGTAATAGTAGCAGTACTGGTAGTAGTAGTAGTATATAGTAATAGCTGTTGTTATTGTAGTAATAGCATAGTATAATTGTTGTTGTTGCCACTGTTGCTGCTGCTGCTGCAGTATTGTTGCTGTTAATGTTGTTGATAATGATAATGATGATGATGATAATGATGATGATGATGATGATAATGACAATGATAATGATGTATTTGTTTATATCATTTTAGGGCGGAATTTTTGCACGCCGTATTTAAAACAAAGACTTCATTCTACAATATCCGTTCATGAATAGTATAATTGGCGTATCTTATGAATTAATTAATGACTGAATGAGGGAATGAAATGAATGGAAAAAAGATTAATTAATTAATTAATAGAGAGAGAGAGAGGGGGGGGGACGCTTTCATAACCCTAAAAAGAGTAGGTCTCCAAACATTTGATCTAACATAACGTCTGCTGACTCGATAAAATGTTGTTAGCTGTGGATGAAGGATAAATCTAACTCAACTGTGAGTCAGCTGTAAATATAAGACTTCAACTACAGAAATATTTAAGTACTCGTGTACTTAAGAAGTACAAAACTTGGACACGTAGTTGCCCATTTCCAGTGGTTTATACTCGCACTTGACATCAACTATGTTTGGCTCTGATAATATTTAACCGAGTACGGTGGCCACTCTCCCTTAAGTATATTGTTCTTAGACTAACATGTGTGTAGATTTCGACTACGAAAGATACAATAAATAGGTGAATAAAAGCAAAACATGTGCATGGTCTATCTCGCGTGAACCTTTGATATGTGCGATTATTGTTAATATTATTACTATCATTATTATTATTATTATTATTATTATATTGTGCATTAAAGTGACTCAATCGTGATAAAATCTACTCAAAAGCACAATCAATACATGCAGTAGGTATAATAGTAACGAGGTAAGTTTGATTTAGTGGCTAAGTAGTAAGACAGCCATTATGCTATGTCAGTCCCTCAATTTATCGGAAATTGCTAATAAATTGTCTTTAAAAATGTCTTTAACAATGGTAATCAAATATTGGTAAAATAGAAAATAGTAAGCTGATAATAGAAGTTAAACAATAAATACGATTGCCTGAGAATAAATTATGCTAAAATAATCCCATATTCGGGTCTATAAGGTACACAGTTAGATGATTTGGGGGATGTCCGCTAGGTGTCGTTGTGGCGGTGGCGGGATGATGATGATGATGGTGGTGTCTTACATCTACGTGTTTGCGCGCGAGGCCTCGTGTCATCCAGGAGCATCTTGGATGATCCAGTTCGATGTTTGTCTATAGAGTGAATGTGTGTGGGGGAGGGATGAGGGTGGGGGGGGGGGGGGGATGGGAGGTGAGGGAGCCAGTGACCAGAAACTAATTGCTGGCCATACAGCGGTCTAGCCTAGCATTATATAGACGAGCACGAACACGTCTAGTCAATTTGCTGGCCATTGTCGACTTGAAGTAGACCGACAAGCGGCGTACGAGAGCCGCGGCTAAGGTAGCCGCGGCCATCTCAACCAATTACTGGCTGTTTGTGAAGGAATTTACCTGGACAACGCCACAAGATCGACCCTACCCCCAACCTCGGAGGAAAGCCTTCCCTTCCTCCACACCACCCGACCCGACCCGTCATCACTGACTAAGTTACCCTTCTCCAATCCGTTGATATAACGGTAACATTTTACAATGTCCCCCCCCCTCTCTCTCCCCCTTCTCTCTCTCTCTATCTCTCACTGTATTTGTCCTTTCGTCCTTGGAGAGTCAGCGAGTAGACCACTCCAATTTGCCCCTATTCACCGACGATGGGGCGTCTCCTCACGACCGGTGGGGGTAATAACATTTACCCCCACTCCTGTCCGGGATGGGCCGCGTTCGGATCGGGGTTTCGTCCGGTGGGTATGTATTCAGGTGCCTCCAGCCCCCCCCCCCCCCCGTTCGGCCATCATGATGAGCGGCGGTCGAGCGGCTCTTTAACTCGATTTCGGATATTTGTGGAGATAATTCGTCCAAAGTGGATTATTAACGTTTGTACTACGTACGCCGGGTGGCGGCTCGTCGCGCGGACTCGCACGCCATCCATTGGCGAATACTGGAAGTAATTCGGTGTTTAGGTGTTGTGCTGCGGTGCCGGGATACAGATGGCAGCCTTTGGCCCGTAGTTAGCTTTTATTGTCCAGATCCCGAAGATTGCTCGCAGTCAATGGGACATCGTCGGGTCTTGGGCCGGAGCAACGAGGACGGGGTCACTCGGTGTAGACCGGCCCCGCGATGGCCGATGTCGGGCCGGAAGCGTGGACCAGCGGCGAGGAAGGCGGCCAACAACGGGCCAGGATGCCGGCCCGAATGGAAGCTCGACATTTGACCCCGATATCGGCCTATAAATCTCGCCGACGACCGAAATGCATACATTTTATTAACACCTATTCCCAGAGGAGAATTTCCCGGATTTTTGTTTATTCCGGCGCAGTATATCACGCGGAGGAACCGGAAAATTTGTCATACACGTGCCGACAAAGGAAAAATATTTCGCAATTTTGTACCAAATCGCCCCCACATATTCCGTTTGCCCCGCTCCGTTAGCAATGCACTGAAAACCTCCAGGCCATGGTTCGAATCTATTTGTTCAGCCCGAAGGTAAACAAACCACTCACTCACTCACTCACTCACTCACTCACTCACTCACTCACTCACCACTCACTCACTCACTCACTCACTCACTCACTCACTCACTCACTCACTCACTCACTCACTCACTCACTCACTCACTCACTCACTCACTCACTCACTCACTCACTCACTCACTCACTCACTCACTCACTCACTCACTCACTCACTCACTCACTCACTCACTCACTCACTCACTCACTCACTCACTCACTCACTCACTCACTCACTCACTCACTCACTCACTCACTCACTCACTCACTCACTCACTCACTCACTCACTCACTCACTCACTCACTCACTCACTCACTCACTCACTCACTCACTCACTCACTCACTCACTCACTCACTCACTCACTCACTCACTCACTCACTCACTCACTCACTCACTCACTCACTCACCACTCACTCACTCACTCACTCACTCACTCACTCACTCACTCACTCACTCACTCACTCACTCACCGACCTTACACCATTACGAGCCACGACAAGGTACCGCTACGTCTAAGTGCGCCATTTTATCACCGCCGCCATCGCCCGGATGGCCACGTGACGTCATTCCGGATTCCGGATCCCGGACCGCGATCGTTGATTAGACACGGAAGCTAATCACCGTGAACGTGGCCGGCAAATAAAATACCCACCGAAGTGCGTGCGCGCGCGCGCCTAATTCGTACGAACGGGGGTACTGGGGTCCGGCGTCCACCGCTACCATTTCGGAAGATAATTGCCCGATGGGGCGCGCGGCCTCGCGTGTCATGGCGAGTTACTGCCTCGATCCGCTCGTTCGAAGTGCGACCAACGCTGCGAGAAGCCGCCGAGGGCACACGTCGAAATGGGATAAATACTGCACCCGATGGGGGCACATAACCGGGAAAATATCGCCCTTATCAACAAATATGGCCGCCCCGGTGTGGTCGTGACTAATTTGGAAAGCTTCGCGAACGGAGACGAGGACGCTCCATCAAATATTCGAGCTTATTCTGGCAGAAAGCGATTTATTGATATAGTTACGCTGCTAAGTGGATATAGCGCACGTCGATTCGTAGAAATGTCAATGTTTACGTTGGCTCCGCCGAATTAAAGCACGCTGACTTAATGGACCAGCGCTCGGTTTAAGGTAGACACATAGATTATCATTCTGGACAGAACGGTCTAATCTGAAACAATAAATATGCGCAATTACTGGCCGGCCATCCGCAGCTGGTACAGATTAGAAAGAACGATATACGACAGTGGCGCCACCAAGCGGATGTTTTACGCGATAACGTGACAGTGCCCGACACCTGGCGAATGTTAATGAAATTACTAGCTTTAATATGGAAAATGGTCATTGATTTTAGTTCAGACTTGCTCGCTTGTGCTACCAACAACGTGCCTTATATGATTCAGTTTTCTTTAAACTTTCAACACCTAAGTCTCTTATTATAATTTTGATTGTAATCTGTACACAATTATATTTAAAGACCATTTTTTGTCTATTCCACAAGCTGATTGTACTTCGTGCAACCTATTTCCGCAACTGTTTGTGGAAACTACAATACAGTGAATACATCATTACTTTTGTGATATGTAGAAGTAATTGGTTTATTACTAGTTCAAAAAGATGAATGACTGTCAGTTTCTTTAAAATTTCCTTTTTTATTGAACTGAAACATACAATCCAAGAATAAAGATAAGATGAAAGAAGATGGATTAATTAATAGTAGCAGTACTAAGCTTGTTCCATATAGATTATCCTGTTTGATATCATCCCACATGAAGCACTGGAGTTTGTTTAATTTGACAGAATCAAACATTTATTTTACATTAGGATCTGCGAAGTCTAATGTATGTCTTGCTCAGCATTCATTAGTGGAGGGGGGATTCTCTGGCAGCATACAAAACAATTAAGCTCACAGTACTGATACGATGTTAATCCTTACATATAGTATGATAAATGTTCTAGAAATGATGTTAATAATATGTAATTAAAGTTCATAATGTTAGACGGAAGGCCATTTAATTTTTTTTTGAATATGACTCCTGTATGACAATGTGCATTCTTTACTTAACATACCAGGGGACATGATGCCAGTTTTTTTACTACATTATATAGATACACAATCAATTTATGATGGTACTGAAGATATTATGTTTTATGTCCAATTTATTGCAAACATACATTTATTTAGGAGTTTAAATAAACTTATGTCACAAAAATCATCAGAGGAACATTATTTTCTTTAGCTTTTAATGCCAGTAAGTATTTCAGCTTGAATTAAACTATTTTTTAGACTGGTACTTACTAACGTCTACAAGTTATGAATATATATGTGAAATAAAAGTTACTATTGTACATGGTATGGAAGGGCATCTCTCTCAACACACACACACACACACACACACACACAACCTAAAATACACATTCCCCTGACATGATCTTTATTTATTACAAACCAAATCAGATAACAAAAACATTTCATATTACTTTGAATAATAGAATAATAACGATTCGCAGTGAACTATTCATGGTGGTTTTAGTGTCAGCTGATTTTAAAACTGATAAATAATGCTAAGTAATTATTCCTTAATTCAGAACTACTTCCAGCAGATGAACACATTCAACTCGTATGTGCACTCTCTTTAATAAACATGTTGTCGATTCTTGTGCAGAAGTGCGACAAGTTGGGAAAGCTGTAGATGATCTCAGCAAGTTCCACTCTTGGCAGCTGCGTTGACAGGAGAGTGTAGAGATGACCAAACACCAATGCATCCAACTCGGTCGGTCTGTGGAGTGAAAATTGCAGGACTTTATGGGAAGAACACATTTATATCAACTGCCATTGATTGATCCGGGTTAGAAAAATATAATGAACAATAAAAATGTTATTGTCCCATCACTCTATTGCTCAGCCAGTCTATTTCACCACCTTTATATATATATATATATATATATATATAATATGTTGGAGTCAGTCAGAAGACAGCTTCAGCTACATTGGCCCTTCAATCTCCATTGACAATATTATTTTGTATTACTGCATTATATCTTATATCTATTGTATTCACGGAAATGGAAAATAAATTTCAGTTAAGTTTGGTTCAATTCAGTTCATGATGCAGCCACATTTGTGGATCATTTTAGCAGACTATATTTTAGTTATTTCTTCCACAACAATTAATTATTTAGTTGGACAAGAGCACGCTGTATATTGTTAACAGGTTTTTTTTATTGTTTGTAAACAGATATATTATGAAGTAAGGAATTATTAATGTTATGTCGTAACTAGATGATCACGATGTCGGGGGAAGGCACTAAATGAATAAATAAAATAAAAATAACACGAGTTCGGAGCAAGATCGTGCAAATGTTGGAAAACTGGATGCTGCTGGAAACATAACAAAACCACTGCAGATCAGTACAACTATAAATATGGTTATAATGATTATACACAATTCTGAAATCTATGAATCTAATGAGAAGGCAAATGTTTAAAACTGTGTAGAGAAAAAATAATCATTGCACGAAGAGCACTTTCTAGAAGGAAAAATCGTCAGAGATTTTCATGGAAATAGTAATGGCTTCTAATAAGATGAACACGCCTGCAATGCCATTTTAAAATATTACACATTTCCCTCAACATTTTAATCTCCATTCTGGACTAGGATCAACTTGCTGAAAAGCATCCTGTTTCTAGCTGTAGCATTTTTAAGTTGTACAATCTAGATTGATTTATTTCATTGAACTAACATGGTATGGAGATTCTTAATTTTTGGCCTGTATTTTTGTAGGCAAAATATTGCTTAGATGGAGTTCTTTGAATTTCTATTCTGATTAAAAAGGGTGATGTTTCAACTGAGAATTTTCAGTTTCACGTATTGCTTTGTTGATGATAAACACACAAAATCCTTAAGTGACTTATTAGGGTTTAATGATGCATTGGCACAAAAGTGTCATTTAGCATCTGCCAAGACAAGAAAAAGATTTATTTTTACAAATACATATTACAATCAGAGCATATATACATGTATATGTTACAGTTAATCTGTATAATCAGGTAAAATGTATATTACCTTAAATTCTTGGGTAATACGTCTATTGCTAACTGAGATATAATACAGATTACCTGAAAAAATTCAGGCAGTATACATATTAGCCGATTATACAAATTAACTGTAACATATATATGCCACCTTCTTATGACTTGGAGCAGAATGGAAGGGGACCAGTTCTAAATCTACACATCCGAGGCAAGTTGTTCCTTGATAATTCAGAGACTGATATGGATTGTCTGATAATGGCTGAACATTTATTACTAATTATTTTCAACATTTTTATTTGGATTCAGATGTTTGATGCATTAAAAAAAATCACAAAAACAAAATGTACCAATCGGATGTATTTTGGGTGCGTACCTGTATTTTGTAGAATTATTTTTAGATACCTAATTTGCACTCCCATCAGATACTATGGAAGGGATCGGAGAAAGTTGGTGGCTTAGAGATGAGGCATTCTCCTGTACAGTGTGTGTGTGTGTGTGTGTGTATATGTGTACTCACTTGTCACCAAAGAAGAAATCTTGTTCACCCAGTTTTTCAGACAAAGCTTGACAACAGGTACGAACATCATCACACACCTGTAAATATATATCAAATGACACACAGATCACAAATATTATTACCAAATATTTAAAATCACATACTGCCGTAAATACTGCAGGTATAGAGACGAGTTCTTCACAATTTCAGGATATAATCTCCCCTCTGACGTAACCCCAAATTAAATATCTGCATTTTTCCTGCTTGGACCAGTAGTAATGTTGACAGTATACTTTAGATATATAAAAGTATAGGACAACATGCCACACATTTATTTAGTCAATAGAAGATGGGATTAATTATTAATTTATTTACAGATTTAAACCTGTACTGTCTTCTGTGATGTCAAATATACCCATCATATGGAGAGAACAAGGATAAATGGGAGAACTATATTTAATGCAACCTGATATCAGATCTCATCACTGTTTTTTTGTTTGTTTTGACCTCGTACAAGTCTTAATGGTAAACGATGAGGTGCCAGTAGATACTAAAATAACATAAATTGTATAAAGGCTTTGATTAATATTCAATAATCTCTCCTCATAAAAAAATAACAGCTAAATTAAGAATAACGATCTGAGGGAATGTCATTTTTTGCACAACATCTGGAGCCGTTTCTCCACAGAATTCATTCAGTGAAACCTCATAAGTAGGTATCTATACTAGTTTAAGACAACAATCCCAAATTATTGTGCTTATTCTGCATGCCATGCCAACTGAAAGTGGAAAAGTCAGACACGAAAATCGGTAAAATCTAGGGAAATCTGTCTTTCCATGGATATTGTTTTGAATAATTATTACGATGTACCAAATAAGGCATGATGCTGAAAGTTTATATTTGGTAGAATCATCATCCTGTGAAAATACTGGAGAGCTATTTCCAGACCTCTTTCTTGTGGATAACAAAAGAGATAAAATCGCTTTAGCACAATCTATGGTTTTGCTAATACAAATGTATATGGGTTAGTATTTGGCCAAAGCACGGAGTTTCTGATTATAACGGAACACTGACTGTTACAGTGTTCACCCAGGGGGCAATGTCGAGTTCTCCAGCTTTGTGGCATACCTAAATCAGATTTTCTTGAATGTATTCAGTACATACATTAAGCCTGTGAATGCACACATCTGGAGACGGATAGACTAATTGCATGCAAAATTGCCCTTCACCCTTACCCAGAATTTTCTAATATCATGTAGCATTCAGTAATAGATTGCTTTTTAACAGTTTTTTGTTGTTGTTGTATATTTCATCTAAAAGTAAGTTGTTACTGTTCATCTATGTTTTAAATACGAGTCTGATAATGTTATTGTTTTATTGTATGTTGTTAACTTCATACTTGATGGTTGGGTTGGTTGGGCTGTTTGTTTAGCCTTGACATTGATCACAACTGGGGCATCTGGCTAATGGTGACTCCTTTGGTAAACATCCCACAAACACCGATATGAGCGAAATATGATGATGATGTTTTATGGCCACTTTTGAGCACATGGTAGGCTAAATGGGCCGAGAGCCGAATATGAATTCGCAATGTGTTGATTTGCACCCCAATACTCTACCCACTCTGCTATCACTTGAGGTTTTTCACACTTTTCAGTTCAAGATATCTGTTATTTATGCTGTATTTTCATATAGTTCTTCACTGCTTTATATTAACATTGAACTCTTAATTTACTTCTTTACTAAACCTTTAATTCCATATTCTTTGTCACTGAGTTGGGATGGCAATTCACACAGAAAATATGCATAAAATTTGAAACTTGCTCGACATGATCATGGTAAAATGTAGGAAAATAAGTATTATCAACAATAATGTGAGATTGTGGTATTATGAAAATTGGACTGGCTCAAAAACTAGCCAATGGCACACTTGACAATATTAAAAATAAACTATATACATTATAGATAACGTGCCAAAAACCTGAACATCAACAAACCTCCGAGAATGTCTTGCTCGTCCAACCTCTGTGCTTCAACAAGAACAGGTTTTCTCTCTGCTTCAGTCTTGGGAGGATAACGTTCAGTGGCCAAGCAAACGGGAAGCCATACCGTGGCCTTGTAATCTGAGAGATTGATTGATGTATACAATACATCGTAACCATAACAAGCTTGACTAGATACAGAAGATTTAGTGACACAAAATCCTTAATGTAAGTTGCGAAGATTAACTCTCTTGCACAGAACGATGAGAATCCCCATTGAAGCTGAACAAGATATTTATTATGGCTAAAAATAACAATATGCCAGGAATACATTTCAATGCACAAAATAATAGTACTGAATGATTAAAATGAAATTTGCATTTTGCATGCTTGGACTGAATAACAATAAATATTAGCGGACCATATCCTAGATCATTATAGATCAGATACAGCACAAATATAAAAAGAATGTTCCAAATTTTGGGGATTTTCATCAGTATACAAACCATACATTGAGATGATAAAATCAAAGACTTGTGCAGTAAGACTGCTGACATAAACAAACTTAAGTGCGAAAAGGATATTCTCACCTTGGCTGCAACCTTCTTATCGTACCAGGATACCCAGAGCTAGAAAAGATGGAATGACAATAATAATTACAGATAATCTTTGCGAATAAACATTTATAAACTTGCATAATATTGGCAGGATAACAGTGAAGACACACTCTGGGCGCATTAAAAAGTAAATCCATAAAGCGATTATTTGGAAATATTCATCTCACTGAGAAATATTCGATTCCTGATTAAAACTGCTTTGGTTAATTATGCATGCACAGAAATTCAGATCCTGAACAGGAATTAGATGCATTATAAGGGATTTCTAAGGAATATTTGGTTCTGTTCTTTTTACTAAGCAGGTCCTGCTGGGTAAAGTTGTGTACTGACATCATCAAAATGTGTGTGTATTTTTAATACAGTTTTGCCGTGTTATGTGTGTTATGTGTGGGTTATGTCACCACTCTCTGTATTCCAACACTATTCAGGCATGCTCTTTCTGGTTTATGACTAATTAGCCCAATGATCCATATAAACACAAATTTATTACATCATTTCTACTAAAAAACACATTATTTATGTATTAAACTTGCAAGTTATACACAACAGAGTGACTAATGACGTCAGTAAAAGTCTTAGTTATATTGAATTATCTGAAAAAAGTATTGGCCACCGAAAAAATGTCACAAAGATTAATGAAAGAATTTCTATCAGTACATAAACCTAAGATAGAATTACTCTTGGAATAAAGTCATGTCATAGGAAAATCACATTGTCATAAATAACAAAGAACTCATTCCTCAGAAATACTGATTCATGATGATAAATCCAATTAACAGACACCTCCATATAGATGAGACCCCATTAAGACAAAACCTTCCCTGAAAATATAGCATCTAACATCAATACGAGACCACCCATGAAGAGGTAAATTTCTATGACTAAGTTAGCACCTAATTATTACCTAAAGTTTGAAGAGGGAAAAAACAAACTTATCTTATTGTGCTACAACATTAGACCGCTTACGGGAAATGCAGTAGAATAATATTGAAAATTATATAATATAGTAAGTTCTCCTGTAATATAAAAGGGTGCACCTTGCTAATTAAATCATATGCCATCTTTTCAAGTAAACAGAATCAGTTACAATCTTTGACTGGGCTATACTAAATCAGTTTTTAATGATTATATTAATATGCTCATCTTTGCTGGTGTATTGTCTCATTTCAGTAGTGATGTTGAACCGTTTAGTTAGAGGGTAGGACTCGTAACCAAAGGGTCATGGGTTCGAGGCTCTGGAGCTGCAATGCTGTCATGTGATGACTGGTTCACTCAGCCATAAAATGAGAACCTGACAGGACATGATGGCTATGTGTTTGAGCAACACCTTTTGCCTATAATGGCTGCATGCAGTGTATGCTCCCCTAGCAGTTGAGATCTGTACTGGATTTGAACAGGTCTGAGTCAGGGATAGTAATACTGTAATATAGTTCTGATAACACTTCAGTTAACTGAGCGAGGTATATGTGTTTGTTGTTTTAATTTGCAGATAAGTGGGAGGTTCTCTGTCACGATGATGATGATTGATGCCACTTTTGTGGATATGGTAGACAAAATGGGCCAAGTGGCCTCCAAAGGCAATGAAATGAAGTCAAAGATGAAACAACCTTCAGATATCCCAATGCCGAGATTCGAACTCAGGTGGTAGTGATCTGTAGTCCAACGCGCTACCAGTTAGACCACGGAGGCAGCCCTTCTCTGTCACAACTAATGACAATTAATGCTACAGTATGCAGCTATATGTATAGATAGTGTAAAAGGTCTTCTTTTTAAGTACAGTACCTTCAAAATCATGAAATTACACCAGAACATTAATTTTCATCTTGTGATGTGAACATAAAGATTTATTAATATGCAGTGAAATTAATCTGATGGCTCAAGATAAACACATGGATAGTGATAACTAATTCAACAATGATATTCCTGTGATATATATTTGTGAGAAAAAGTTTATAATTTTATTATTATAATACCCAAGGAGGTCACTTGGCCCATTTAGTCTACCTTGAGTAAAAAAGTGGCCGTAAAAACAGTAATATTTCTACCACACTGCCAGTAATCTAATCCGGAACCTACTATCGCCCAAGAAAGATTTGCAATACAGATTTTGTAATTAAAAAATACGATGAGAAAAATGGCTTTAATTGTTTTCTTTATATGCATCTGGTTGATTCAGAGATGAACACAATAAAGAATTATGCAGTTTGATGGTATTCCATATGCAAGGAAGACACACGCCTTTAACTCGGCATTACCTCGGCATTGTGTAAACAGTTATCCACCAGAGAAGTGTACGCCTTCATCTCAGCTTTCTGTTCATCAGACAAGTGTTCATTAAGCTTATGGCCCTTCACAAAATAAAGAAAACAACATCAGCGTGATCCAGAATGATGCACAAAATATTTCCTAAAGATAAAACTCGGACACGAAGCTCGGTTTGAAAAGAAAATCTAAACATATTTAATGCTACACGTGACACAATGAATTGATTAAAAATTTGGTGAACGGATATTGTAAGAATTTTCCAGGTGTTAGAAAAGAAACCATGAATTTATTCAAGAATAGACTGCTTTATCAAAAGCCAGGAAACACAATAGAATCATTGGTGATACGGGGATATTTTTAATTGTTCCACTTTAATATCTTTGTCGTGTACCGTTATCTGTTTTAAATATAATTACGTTGACTGACTGGAATATAAACTGACCTTGATCGCAGCAAAGTTAAGTATTGGCTGGAATTCGGATACGACAAATTTGCCAGACTGGATGAATGGTAATTTACCTAAGAAGACAGAGAATACAGAACTTCTGATACACAACCCTCACTCGCATGTGTGTGTGTATATGTTTGTGTTTTTGTGTCTCGGTGTATGCAGTTGTGCATAGAAGCGTTTATAACCATATGACCACAGCCTTTGCATTGTTTTGCAATTTGAAGAAACAAAAAGGAGAATCCAAAATTTGAAAAGAGCAATTACATGCTACAAAACATCTAGTCATCAATCTGACACTGTTCACTAATGATTTACCTTAACACCCATTCACTGATTGAAGGATGAACACTTTGTCATTTGTAACAAGGACATTACTAGTTAAGCCTTCCACATATGAGTAAAACTAAACATCAATCTGTGGTCTAGACGATAAGACCTTTGTACATACATCGTCTCAAGTAATGTTTACTATTAAAGGCCAATGGGGGGTTCATTCCCACAAAGGGTTGAAATTTTACAGAGATTAATTTCTAGGCTAACAACATCATGGGTGGCTGACCATATTTACATGGTGCTGACATCCTCAAAAGTGGGACGTTGAAGACCTTGAGGGTATTTTGGCTCCACCTTTCCAAACTTCACGCCATTGAGGGGTAGGGAAGGATGTAGCAACATCCACTCTGTGGAATGTGACTAAATTGGAAATAAGTGTTCACACTTCTGTGCGTTAGCCCTATTTTATTATTACAGATAATGAAATGGAACAAAAACAATCCATCAAAATATATGTACTTGGTTGCATCATCCAGAAAGAAAGTACTCCTCATGGTAACTGATGTTTCAGCTAGATACATGTACACTTCTTGTTGGGGATCAGTGTGAAGCATAAGAGTGATGTATTCTAATTTTCAAGATTATGGCTGTAAGTAATCACAGAGAGTTTTCTCCAGTTTGGATTATTTTCAGAAATAATAGACCCTTATACAGTCTAGCACCCAGACTAGAACACCGTTGTCTTTATTTGTACTGGCATTTTAATGGTAAATGTATGCTGTGCATAAGACTGGACCCAAGCATCCAACAAGAGATCAAAATATCTGATAACAGGCCGCGTTATCTGGCTTCTAGCATAGAGGTGGCTGCTGCAACGATAATACGCTGATTAACAGCAACACCAGCCTGATGTAATACAGACAGGTAGGTATTTAGCTCAGGTTTGTGTTTGACGAACAATGGCTGTCGGATCAGATCGATGCTTCGGATGTTTCCACAATATTGTGCTGGGAGATTCTGTACACTGCTTCTTGAACGAACCACGGGTGGAACAAATTGTGCTTTTAGAGATTGTGTTTTTGCATGAAATGGCAGCATGCCCATTATAAAAGGCATCTCGTGACATCAGCTCGCTTCTCTGGTCTTAGTTGACCATAAGTATTTTCATACAATTTTGTAAAAAAATATTCGATGTATAATGGCAAAGCATCAATCATTGGCTTTACATTCATCATATGTCGGTAAAAAACACTTCACACATTTTGGGATGAAGCTTGAAACATTCTTGATCCAATTCTTGCTAAAATGCATAGTTTCTGATTGGTAAATACACTTGTACTGTGTATTAGTAAGTAATTTTGGGATCTACTGGCCACAAACGAAAGCTACCATGAAAAATAAGATGTTTACAATATGTACAGTACATCAACATAATCATCTATTTTACCATTTAATCACCATACTACACTATGAAGCAAAACTTGTTGATGTACAGGCACAGCATTAAAAACCATGTGTCATACAAAGATCCGGGAAAGAACAGAACAATTTATGCACAACTTGTTGGTGAAGAACTTTTTTTCTAGAAATAAGCCATGCCCTACATTACACTATAATAAGCAAGGTCCTTTTAACAGTTTCTGATCCTCCTTTTTCGTGGATTTTCTTTCAGTTGCAGGTTTTGGTCACTGGATCTTCGTACTTATCTGATGCTCCACATATCGGACTTTTAAGCGGCTATGTTGTTGATTATGATACCCATATGTGTTAAATGAAGCTGTTTTATGGACAATTATGCGCATACGGCTGGATCATCTCCAAAGGTCATTAATGATGTGAAATAAAAGATGAAACGGACGAACTGTCATAATCCAGCTAGGGTCTTGAAGATTTGTTCAATGATTAAATGTTTATTGGATACAGTCATCTGTCATAACGAAGGTATGGATATAGCATTTCCAGTTAGGTGCCAGGGTCTTTCATGACTCAAGCTTTTTCACCACCTGGTCCATCCATCCGTGAACACCAAATTTGCCAATGATGGTTGGACATATTTGTCACACATGATGACCGTAGTGCCCTTCGCATCAAAATAATTTTACTGGCCCTAGAAAAATGTTTTCCTGTGAAATAATACTGTGGCATTATTGTTAATTCCTAATGACGACATCAAACAGAATTATTTAAAAACATTCCACTGTAGAATATGGACTCCAGCTAGTTTAATATAGTACGACAACTTGTAAAGAGTAATTCAGAAGAATTGTTATTCACCATCGCTGTACTTGTAGCATTGTACTTGTAGCATTGTTAAGTTTGATAAGTAAGGTAAGCTTGTTGTGCATAATTTATCATCAAATGTAATCCAATTGACTAAGATAAACTTTTATCACCACTGTTGATTCTAATAGCGTTATGAAGTGGGTCCTGCGGCCCATGCCTGTTGATGAAGTTGGTCCTGAAGTGAGCCATGTGAGCACTAAAGACACGCAGCCATTCTTGGGGGGGGGGGCGTCCAGGTCCATGATGGTTGGCAGTTGTCATGACGACACTGGTGAAAATGTTTAGAAGATGTGCGCTCATTGGCCAAATTTAATCCATTTTCAATGTCTCAGCCAATCAAACAGCACATACTAATACATGACAAAACTAAGCACTTTCAGTAAGTCATTCATTACTCAGAATATTTAGCGGATGTATCATATAACAGACATCAGTTTGATGATAAATTGTGGCTGATGGAAATTTTCTGCAGCAATTCGGGCGCGGTTCCTTTATTTTTTTGCATCCCTCGTCTAAATTTTGCATGAATTCCCTAAAAACACATCCTAGAATCAACATCATACTACCTACCGCAAGCATGACTGACAAAGTATAAAGTAAAAACAAGTATCAAACTGTCTTCTGTGGTGAAGCCATCCATTTCCAAGCATACAAATAACAAGAATGGGAAGAACTGAGTTAAGGGTTACTAACAGTCCAGCAAACACATACCGGATGGTGACATGAATTCGGCATTAGTTCTCAGTTCCACAGTGAATGGCAACTTGCACATCTTCAAGTATGCCTTGACAGCGAGACAGCTGACAAAGTCACTCAACAAAATCTGCTCAACTGAAACAAAAAAAATGGATTTGAACTCACGATTAAACAATGGAGTGAGCTTTCATAATCAGCAGTAAAATGGCTGATGACATTTTTATACACACGCGCGCACGCACAGACACACAGGGTTCCCACAGTCAAAGAAATAACATTTTCCAGGATATTTCTAGGAGGAAGTAACATTTTCAAGGACAAATTATACAAGAGTCTAGGGTAATAAATCAAGATATGCGTGAAAAAGCATAGCATATTTATTCAGTGTATTATTGATTATTAGGTTCAAGACTCCTCAGCCATTCCAACTGTCTAATCCATCCATTTTTATTTAAAGTTTAACGAACATGGGATATCATGACTTTTCAGCATTTTGGAGATTATTTTTATTATTAACCAAATAAATGGCATATAAATATATAAGGCCATTGGTTTTTGAATAGTTGTTTTACAAACCCGCCGACCACAGCTGAAACCCGCCATTGGGAAATAAAATCAACTTTTATTCTTTTTATTGTTATTTTTATGCCAACCCACCTGAACACTGCCTGGAAGCAGATTAGGCCTAATCCAGAATGGTGACAGGTGTGTTCCGCTTCAAAATTATTTCAGTTATTTCTGCAGTAAATTGGTCTTCAAGACTAGAAATCTTGTAAATTTAAACTTTTCAGGCCGTATTTTTTCCCATGAAAATTCAGGGACATTTTTCAGATTTTTCAGGATGTGTGGGAATCCTGATATAATAATAATCTGTGTAAGATAGTAGATTCTTTATTTAGTCTTGGCATAGGTCAAATCCAGGCAATGTGATGAGAGGCAGTTCCTCATCATCACACAGACACAGGTAAGAGCTGGATTCAAGCTGTCAACCTGTAGGTTTCTAGTGCAGTGCTCCGATGTCTGTGTATTCTTGAAGATAATAGCAACATAATGATTTTGCATACCTTCGTATGGCTGGTAGAGCTTGGTATCACCAGACCATGGAGAGCTACCTGAAAATATATGAAATGCACCGTTACATATTGAAAATACCGTAAACAGTGAATGAGCAATGAAGATCAATCTGTGAAATATTTACATACATGTTTCATATATATATATATATGTGTATATTCTTTTTCATTCAATGAGTAAACAGGTGAATGGTTTATTTAGCTCTGGATCAGAGCCTTTGGTACTATTCAGCCCTGGGACTTAAGGCTGAGGGCTTATACTCTGGGAATTTGGTATTATTATGACTGTGTGAGTTGAGTCAAACTCTAACCTGGAGTTTTCCAGTGCAGTGCTCTAATTATTAAGTTAATCATTTAGGATATGTTACTTGCATGATAATATTGTTTATTATACAGTGTTATTGTCTTTATGTTCATTGTATAGTCAAACTTAATTATTGATGACCCAAGATCTGCAATAGTGATTGCAGGCTGCAGACAAATGGCAGCTAGCACACATACTATATATATATATATATATATATATATATATATAAATGACAACTGGCATTAATGGAATAACCAACTATTAAGTTGATAATGTTTATGAACAGACTAGTATAATATTGCTTGCTTCAGTCACAAGTAGCTCATTAGGCTTGAAACTGTTGTGTTATTATTTACAGGGAATAGCCATGGTTATGCAAACACATAACAATGTGATATTAATTTTTCAGGGGTAACCACAATGGGATAAAAAATAAAAAAATTGCCGAATACCACCACAACAAATACTAAATGTTTTAAATGGAATATTTGCATAAAAAATACTGAATAAAAAGACTATTTTAGTATCAACATGATTAAAATGTAAATAACCGTCTATATGTTTTTGTTATTAGTTATTTAATACCTAGTTTCCTCCAGGTTTGATGACTTTTATTAGCATATTTAGTGATAAATAGGGAAATTCAGTTTAAAAAGGCAAATTCTATTTCAAAATAAGAAAATTCATCTCATATGTGGCCAAGACTGGAGTGTGTGTTAATATCAATAATAATAGTATTTTATTACTTAATGAAGTTGACTAGATCAAAGGCACATTACATTGAAAATAATAATAAAAACATGTTCTGGCTCACATAATGCAGAGACCTTCTATAGATAAATACACTGGTTGATATGTATTATAAATAGTTTAATTTAGATAAGTGGGTTTTAACAACCTAGAAAATGATTTCTTTACCTGTGGCAAGTTTAATATGATTAAGCAACCTATTCCACAGTCTAGGAGCTGATGCTCAGAAAGATTCTTCTCCATATATTGCTGTGTGACTTATTGGCACCCTCAACAGTGAAAAAGGCCCAGATAGCAAGAGATCTTTTGGATCAGATTACCGAGATACAGTATTGTTGTTTCACTCAGTACTTTAAATGTGTGAAACTGGATCTTGTATAGTGATCTGAAATACAGACAGGAAGCCAGTGCAACTTATATGTTCCCTTTTATGAGTGCGAGTTACCAGACATGCAGCACAGATCCTGCACTGCAGTTTGTCACACCCACACAGAGAGAGAGAGGGGGAGAGAGGGATAAGATTTGTATGTCTCTTTATTTATGTACTTATGAATAAGCACTATCTTATTTGATAATAACAGGACTTACAAATAGAATTCCCTGCTTCTACATTCCTAGAGTATTATCCAATATAAGCTCTAGACTTCTTTCAGACATGGGAGAATTTCTATAACTGGACTTTACCCTGATGCATATTTACTTCACTTATATCATCCCATTTACCAAATGGTTTTGAAGACACTAATATCTGAGTAGCATCAGCATAAAAAGGATATTGTATGTCATGTCATTACACCAATTGGTATAGCACAGGGTCCATACACATTATCACATCTCAGACTCCAGGACCTTTCAATGTCAAATTCAAGGACCTTTTCACTGAATTCGCAAACTTTTAACGCGCATAAATACACGACTGAATTCCTGTATGCTTATGATTAGAAAGATAGATCTATATGTCCAAATTCCAGGACTTTCAAGGACCTCTACAAAAATTCCAGGACTTTCCAGGCCTGGAAACAACATTTTCAAATTTCAGGACTTTCCAGGTTTTCAAGGACCTGTGCGAACCCCGTAGCGTAACGGATCCCTGTGGTACACCAAAATGAAGACACATCTTGTGATGTTTTATCCATGACTGAGTTCTGTCAGTGAGGTACTAGTTGACTTAGGGGAAGGCCCTTTTCTTGATGCCAAGGGACATTCTAAGCACTTTCTTGGTATCAGCTGATCATTTACACCAAAAACTACAGATAAATCAAGCACAGTTAATACCACCACAGATCCTTCATCAAGAGTCTCAGCAATACTAGTGCTCACTTTCAAGAAAGCATATTCTGCCGAATGTCCTCACTGTGCTCCAAAACCTCTTCCAGACATGGGGTCAATTCCATTTGATCAATTCCATTTCAAAATTTATCAGTTCCAATTCCGTCTTTACCTACTCATTTTTTACCTACTACTTTTTACCATAGTAGGTACTCCGAATATTTGTGGATTTAATTATTTTGTAGGAAACTTCAATTCCAATTCAAATTTTTTAATTCCAATTCCATTTTTTTAAAATAATCAATTCCAATTACGGAATTGAATTGACCCCATGTCTGGACTATTCTATAGTTGTGGCAGCTCGTTTCAAACATGACAGCATCACTGACTCAGCTATTCACCTATTATTATTATTATATACCATATTTATATAGCACTCTTTATACAATCTATCATGTTCAAAAGTGCTTTACAATACAAGACATATAAACATAAAATGTTAAAATGACGGAATAATATATATTAAATGTAAAATAAAATATTACAATATAGCGGTGATTAATTGTTTTGACGTAATAGTATGACACCTATTTATAATGGCTTTTATTAATGGCAGAAGTTGATTCACGCACTTCTTCAAACGCCAATTAGAGGGTTGATCCGAGTTGCACAACTGGTCTGGAGACTAAGTAGTTAACTATCTCCTTGATCTCAACCACGGTAGCTGATCGAAACGACCTCTATCTTTGTGAAATAATGTTTTTAATAGAGTTCCACGTATACCTTCAAAGTGCACCATTAAGGACTTTTGGGTCCCAGTATAAATGTTTTTCATATACAAGGGATGATGGCGATTGATGACACTTCGGACACCTTTATTATAGTCTTCAAACGGCTGATTTCTCACATTCACTCAAGAGTTGAGATAAATGTAAACACTCTATAAATTCTGGAACATTTAAGCTTTCTAGTTTCTGTATGTGGTCTTTCTTCGCATACAATCAGCTTGTCCATATTAATGACGAACAGTACAGTCAGATGACCAGGGAAGGGCTTACATTCGTCCCCATTGAGATAAGGGCCACATACAGCAGGAACTCCTAGCGTGGTTGAGCTCAAGCGTCTGTAGATGATCCAATCTAGTGGATGGCATCCTTTGCGTGTTGCCGCATTGATATGCCGAATCAATTAACACTCAATGAAAATATAGAGGGTTCAAATTTAACATTCGACTGTTAGTCCGAGGGGAGTATAAAACTGTCAAGACAAGGAAATCTTCAGTTTGGGTCATCTTGTAGGAGAGTATGATTATCAAGTTAAAATAATGAGCATCTGCCGGGAAATGTCATGATTCAGAAATGGTCATTCTATTTCAGTTATCAATCTAATGGATATAGACTCTCGTTTAAATGTTTTTGACTAGTCAACAGATTGTGCACGCAGAGGGAAAATGTGCGACAGTGGGAACAGCGCACCATGTTGTCATCACCATCACATGAGTTTGTGGAATTCCAGCCAAGGTATCCACCATCTTGGGCTTTTTCTTGATGGATTCATATCGAATCAGAAATGGACCGAACCTTAGGTTCCTCCAGGTTTCTCTTCTATGCACTTATAATGCCACAATGTTGTTCAGCTTCACAAACTATAAGAATGACAAAACTTCTATAGCACCAATATCCTCAAAAAGAATCAAGCTCAGTGGCACACCTAGTACAGGGGTTGGGCAAACTCATAGTCATCAACAAGACCCCGATTTGAGGAATTCACGACAGAGCATTTTTACGCGAAATGGCATGAAATCCACCATTGACTGATACAAATTTTTGAAATAATTTGAGTGTTTTCTTACAATTTCTAACTCACATGTAAAAACATAGCCAACAGCCACAACTCACCAACCAGTACTGGTAGTAGATTTATTGATCACAAACTTAATTACACACCACTTTGGGTCAATCAGTCAAACAAACTGCCCAATCACAACCCTCATGTGCGTGTTTTATTTATTGCAATTAGGAATCATATTTTGTGTATAAAAGACCTCTGTTTTGATCATATTGTATCAGTTTCTACTTCAACTGAAAAACATGGACTATTTCTGGTGGATGAATAACACCAATCCAACATGGCTGTTACTTTTTTGCACAATTTTGCAGAAACATTTTATTTTCCATACAAAAACTGAGATAATATTTATGTTTACGTCAACAAACGATGAAATAATTACTGGAACATTGATGAAATAAATAATTTTATGTAATCTTCAAGGATGATGCAAAATGAGGTGAATACATGGACTCACTATTATTGCCCACCCGGATAGTGTTCTGTCTCGCTTCGTGGTCCATCTATAACACAGTAGATGGAGATGTGGACCCCCAACAACCACGTTATAACCGAGGCATACTGTATTATCATATAGATGTTTAAGCGAAATTTAATTAAATCGATAAGAATCAGTTTTAGCAGCTTAATCCAGTGGGTTATTTTGTGCACAGTATTATGTCTAAGTGGTTTGTATATTATAGTTTATATAAATGTTGATTTTTTTATGAAACTCCCTAAAATACCCCTTTGTTGTGGCTACCTTCATTGTCATATTAACTTCACACAGCCAGTTCCATTTCTTCAATTAACTGCCAATTAAACATAGAATTGAAATTATCACTCATCATAATGTAAATAAATCTATTATAATATTATAGTATATAAATGTTGTTTTTATTTGTAACTAAGCATATGCAATGTCATAAAGCCATTGTTGGAGTAGTGCAAAAATGTCATAGTTGGATGGACCTAGCTAGCTTCAGAAAAATAATTTTTGGGGAAATCATTTGTTGGTGTGGAGGGGTCAATTCCAAATGTAATGGTTACGCTAGGCCTCCTGTTGGAACCTGCACTCCACCCCCCCATGAGAAAGTTGTCAATAAGCGATTCCAAGATGCCATCATGCTCGAGCACCTCACAGCCTACATGTTGCAACTCACGCACAGAGGATAGATGCGAGCACACAGTTTGCTAACCGTGACCCTGGATTCCTCACAAGTTTCATCAGCTTCCAAGCCAAGTCTGCTCCCTTCCTTGGCAGCCACTTCCCTGCAGAAGTAACCAGCATCTCCCCACACACTTGGTGGCAA
Organism: Paralvinella palmiformis; assembly: GCA_025642065.1. NCBI lineage: Eukaryota > Metazoa > Annelida > Polychaeta > Terebellida > Alvinellidae > Paralvinella > Paralvinella palmiformis. Next base: position 149,948 of record JAODUP010000662.1, on the reverse strand, counting down.
GGTGTTGCAGTCTGTTGTGTTGATCCAGGCTTTTCTGACCAGGCACAAAGGCTGACAACATCACCAGCATGTACATTCAGTTTCATACGCAACAAGATCAGGAATCAGTTCGGTGTCCAAAAAACAAGCAAGCGTGTTTTTTGTTACCGCATGCTGCATGGAAACAAGGTCTTGGAGAGGTAAATTGTGAATAGTCATTAGTCAAATTGTCTCAAGATATCCTATCATTTTGTAAAAGAATATCCTGAAATAAAACTAATTTTAAAATTGATTTTTGCTTGTAGTTTGATTTAATATATATAATGTACATGTTTAAAAAATAATAACAATATCTTCAGTGTGCATTTGGACAGGGATAGCTTTATGGCAATTTGAGGCAGTTTAACTTTAAGGCGGTTTTACTACTTTAATATTTATGGCAATTTAAACCCAGCCCTGGGTATGTACCATGGCACAGGGCCTAGTCTGTTATTTGCTTTAATCATTAGTTTATGATGGGCACAGGGTCTGAGGGTGAAGGTGACAGGCTAGTATTATTATTATACAGACACACACATGTGACAGGACATGCCACATGGTTGACACTTTGACAGGACATGGTTGATGATAAAAAGAAGTTAACTTGATTTCTATTTTTTTTTCAAATATTACTGAACTACAAACTCTGAAAATACTTGAGGGCGATGGTACTAGAGAACGAAAATAAAACAGGCCGAAACTAAACGAAAGGCGAATAGATATATGGGTGAATACTTCAGTTCAGTGATAGTCTAGACCTAGGGCCAGGCTAAAAGCCTAAACGGAGTAAGTCCACTTAGTGCTACGATGAGTGATAATAAAAGAAAATGTTACATACAAAAATATGTTCGTCTTCCAAACAAAATAACAGTACTTACCCATAAGCTGTACAGCAGCAGCATCTGCTAGCAAAGCTGACATGTTTCTTGTTGCGTCTTACATAACAAAACAGGCAATTAATTGTGAAGGTGACTAGAAAATGACGAAATGTCCCCCTACCGAATGAGCAATATACTAAACAGACAAACGACAAGGAGAACACTTCATCAAGGTCTTGGTTGTGGTACAAAATATATTTATTGTCAATTTATGATACAGATAAACGGGTCCAGGTCATTTACCCCACCCAGGAGAATTGACCCCCGCTCAATATTTTTCAAATTGTTTAAGAGCATGTATAAATTATTTAATAATTTGCCCATGCTCAATATTTTTCCAAATTTTAACTTTAAGAACATGTATCTATGCATGTGCAAATTATTTAATATTTTTTCTTTATTATTGATTTCATAAAAAAAAGTTTTATATAAATCAGTCTAGCTGCAATTTATTAATTTGAATGCTAGACTGGCAATGTAAACAGTGTTACTAATTAGATATAATTTGATTATATAGAAACATGAACTGATGAAGCCATGAACATTTGGCTCCCTTTGTAACAAAGCTAATATTATCCTTTAATTAATGATATTAGGAATATTAATTGCAATTTAGAAGGATGAAGCCATGACCCATGTATTTCTTAAAATCAAAGACAATATAAAACATAATATATGTATCTAGATACAGAATATTTAGAACATATTAATTAAATACATGTGTAATGTATATAGTCTATGCTATTAATATATACCATGGTTCATATATATATATATATATATATATATATATATATATATATATGCATGGATTGATATAATTAGTAACAAACTTAAAAGTCACACTCTGGCCAGACTTTAAACCTTGGTCCTGGAGAAAGCTACTTAATTGGGCCTTAGGCCCATATAACTAAGCCTAAGGGTTTAGAATAATGAAACTAATTTAGTGAGTAAACATCAGGTCCAATAGTGCTAACCAATGTAATATTGGCCACTGTTTAACGAACACACAACAAACAAACAAATACACATTTATTTATATAGATTAATATACATGTAGAGTACCAGATACTCCAGTATCAAATATATCAGTATCATTATATATATTTATATATATATATATATTTATAGACTACACAGGGACACCATGTCTCATGTGTTTAAACTGATTTACATTTACACAACATTTAAACCAAGTCATCCAATATAGATACTACAAGTACAGTATACCCCCATTTACTACGATTATGTCAGATTCATCCTAAACTGCTCCCCAGTATGAAATAATCAAATAAAAATCAAAACATTTTCAACGCACCTGATGTTTGTTAGGTGATTACATATTTTATAATGGAATATTTCCTGTAGGTGATGATTAAGATTTGGCTTATGTCCATAAGAGATTTGCTTCATAAATTGTGATTGGGGGGGGGGGACTATTTATAAAGCTGTTCGAGTTATGGTGGGACTGGGTCCATTCTGGGCTTTAAAAACTTCCAGTGCCAGAGTCTTCAGACGTGAAATTATCAAAACTGTAACTCTTGTTTGTTGACTAGATGGTTGTATGTGGATAAGAGGTAATTGCAAATAAATTGGAGGGCTCTCTCCTGGATCCTTTCTGATTTGGATGTATTCATCTTACCACAAAAATGCCACACACTGTAGCGGGATAATTGAAGTTGGAAACAATGAATGCTTTGAATATAGCCATTCTGTTATCATATCAGATAAGATAGGTGATGCAAGATATTTAGTTGGTGAGCTGGCTTTCAACCTATATTATCGCAGTGTTCCCACGCATCCTGGAAAACAAATTCATATTCCAGGTCATGGAAATGTGCTTGAATTTTGCAAAATCAGGAAATGTCCTGGAAAAATATTGCCTGTGAAAAAATGAACTTAGAACAAAAAAGACTGAATAATTATCATGCCTGTAGAAGAAAACTTCAATTGTAGAAGAAAAAGAGTACCAGTACATAGTCTTGATATCCCATATTAGTTAAAATTTAAATAAAAGTGGGTGGATCAGACAACTAGAAGGGATCAGCTAGAAGGGATGAGGAGGTGGATGTACCATAAAAATGTCAATAATCAATCATACATTGAATAAATATGATGCACATATCTTGATTTATAACTTTTAAATCTTGTATGCTTTATTCTGGAAAATGGTAATTTTGTCCTGGAAATGTTCAGTGGTTGAAGGAATCATGTACTGATATGAGTTGAAAAAGTAATTTTTTTAACCTATATATATATATATATATATATATATATATAGTTAGGATTTTAACACAAAGCTGACTCTGTATTGTGGCGTTTTTAGAATGTAATGAGTTAATGATATTCTCCGATTTAGATGAAGACAGTATTATAGCTTGAAACTTATCTGGGTTTGCAACCATAGCATTGTTTTCAAACAAGTCAACAGCTTTCTTGGACTTAATGTCCAGAGTAGTTTAAGACCATTTAAATTTGCCTTGAGGCACAGATACTGGTAGTATTATTGTCAGTATAGTCGTAGATATGAAAACCCTGGATAATATAGGAAATGTTGATCAGAGATATTAATTAAATAAAAGTGATCACAAAATTGAACCTTGAGGAACACCTTTTAAAATATCAAGTCAGGTACTAGTTGCCAACCCATAGAGTTTGGTACATTGACCTGAAAGATATACACATAAGATCTGTGGTTTTGGCAACAACCCATATATGCTTTGAGCTTGGCTAGTAGGAGGCTATGACGAAGGCAATCGAATGTCTCCGAGAGGCCCATAAGAACTGTGCCTACTGGTACATATTTATTAGTCAAGTGCCTGTCACCAGTCCACCACATGTTTTAGTAGCACACTTTGACAGCTGAGCCCTTTACTGAAAGTTGATATTAGAGGGGAGAAACCATGTTTGAAAAATTCCCTGAGAGTTGGTCAGATCAAATTCCTTTGAATATTTTGAACAGGTTGGGCAATATGCTAACTGGGTGGTAACTGGCTTTGTGCAACAAACCTTTTTATCTTGTAGACCAGGGTGACCTGTGCTACCTTCATGTCAGATGGAAAATTGGATTTGGATATGTCCTGGTTTATTAGAGCTGTAAGTGAAGGGCACAATATATCAACAGCCACCTTCAATAGTTTAGAAGGGATCTGGTCAAAACCTGTAGCCTTTATATTGCTATTCAGTTTCTTAAGCTTGATCGTTGCACATTCAACAGTGGTAGGCTGGAATGAAAATGAGTCAGTTGCAACATGATGATGATTTATAACAGATTGAACACTAGGAAAAGGTTCCTTTTCAGTTGTTTCGTCCAGTCCAAATTGGCTGGTAAAAGTTACATAATATTTGTCGAATAACTAATTTTGTACCAATAATTTTGTATTTTGGAATTCAAAAATTTCATTACGAAAGAAACAATTTGTGAGAATGCTTTTCCAGTAAAGAATGAGTTCGAGTTGTCATAACAAAGCAGTTACATTCTAGTCTCTTAGAACAATACATTAGAAGTTTGGGGCGATAGCATTCCAGAATAAAAGATTAATGCTACAGATACCTTTCAACATATTTGATCAAACTTGATATCTTTGGGAGCTTGTAAGGTAGCAGCTTTAACCTACAATTTGGATATCTGAATTAACAGAGACACTTATGTTCATATTTATTCCCAGACGACATATGCTTGCAAGCTAGCGATATGATAGCAGATGCTAGTAAACAGCTCGACTAACTTGTCACGATTTCCCTCACATATTGTATTATTGCACCAGGCATGGTTAAGTATGCATGTCTTTTATACCTTACTATGTCATTCAATTCCTTCCTAATGCCATTAACAATATGGTATACATCAAACTGATGATCTATAGTCATTTTTCATTGTGGCCCTGAAACTGACAATGCCGATCAGTAACAATTGTGCTAATATAATTTTTTTTATCGGGTAGTGGGTCCAAAGTTTGACAAAACTCATATTATCTATTACTTTATCCTGGAAAGAATGCAATAGAATAATTGGCACCAAAGCCTTGGTTATCACACTTGCCATCTTCTGCAAAAATGACAGCCATATTGGACTCTTTGGTATCATTAACTGTTTTATCTCTCTCGTGTTTCTTGGTGTATGTCAGACCAGAGTATAATGTTAATGGACAACATAAACACATTACCAGCCGGAATCTTACTGCGACCATTCAGGAGATAACGGTGGGCAGACCACATAAGCACTATGTCGTTGCATAAGTATTGTACACTGTAAGTAATATTTTCTCCACCAACTACTTTAGATACAGAACAGACAGGTGCATTACATAATGACTTAGTTGCCAAATTCGGACAAACATTCGTTATGGTCGCTGTTCCGACTTCCAATAAATGGCGCTCCACTTTCCAGACCTATCCAGACACCGACGCGTACATGTAGAAAAACAAAACAGCCCTTTTTTTAGAAACCAACATCAACTTGATACACATTACATTGTACCAATAAATTTTATCCTGAAAAATCTTGAACCATCGAAAAAGTAAGTTAGAAAGGCGTGTAAATAAGATAAGTGACTTGGACAGGCTGTCATTCATTGCAACGAGTTGTGATAACTGGCGTTGGCAGACATCGGCATGTTTGCCGCTCAATGTTGACCAACATGGAAAACATATCCGTACAAATATAAATTATGTCTAGATATATATTTGTATACGGCCCCTTGATAAACTGCATCTGACAAATCCCCTCCCCCTAGTGGGATTTGGTTTGACAGGCTTATGGATCAACAACACTGAAAACGCCTTGTAAGTTGTAATAATCCGTCAGTTACTCCAAACTATCAAAACTTGTTTGCGATTCACCATTTAAACTAATAGAAAATGTATTTTCTTTTCGTTTTCAATGCACGTCACGTTTTTCTCTATATATGGAGCCTGCCTCGTTAAAAAAAGATAGATATATGCCTATATATTCCGTGCTAGATCTAAATTGTAGTATTTGTATGTTGTTTTCAGTCTCTCGTTGGCCAACCTCAACGGATATTGCAAAACCGGTGCTGCACCAAGCGAACAGATGGGAAAATTACCTGAACTGGCGACTGGTCCATTTATACCGTTAAGTTAAATACATCATCCAGAAAGCTCTCAAATACAATTTTCTCTCTCTGTAATGTACAACATATAATCATCACCGTTCATTGTCCTTTATGTCTGAATCAGATTCAGAATCCGACCCCTGTTCAACTTCGGCACGACAGCTGATGTCATTCCTGTCTATGGAACTGTCTGCCCCAGTGCATTATTCTTCTTTTAGATTTGATATTGACGACAAAGTCAGTCAGCTCGGTAGTTTTATCTCTTGGTGGAGTTTTAACTGGAGTGGATGTATCCGTAACAAACTCAGACTTGTGAGGTAGTGGGTGTTCCGTCACAAGACAAGTTTCAAATATTAGCCGATGACCGTAGGCATGATCACTGGCGACTATTGATGGATGTTACAGTTTAGATGTCAATACTGGATATTCAGATTACACACACATTACTTATTCATTGCACGGGTATATATTTGTACGGATCTGTCTGACAGCTATCACGGCATACCTAAAATAATGTATGTAGTATAATTGGAGATTAAAAAATCCAGATATTATTTTGGTGGCTTATTCTTTATGTGCATCGTTAGTAATAAGTGGAAAGCAAATAGCAACTCAATCATCGTAACATACATTTTCTTTATATTCAAGCAACAACCTGTCTGAGGATCCGTTCAAACAAGGAGCTTGTTCATGAAATGTCCCTTCACCTAGGACAGTAGAACTGGAGGCGATTGTTGATGATTCCGTCCACTTCTGGATGTCCTGAAATGGATAAGAAACATTAAGAATAAATCTGCTGATGAAATATTCTCCATTTCCAACAGATCTTCATCACCCAAACAGAATAGTCGTCAGCTTATGTCATCAAATTATTTAATTTAAATATCGATTAGTATTAAAATCTACACATAGAGGACTAGATATGGAGCTAGATCTAAATATGCTGGACAAATATTTTAAACTTTTGGGCCATACTAAGATAATTCATGTACAATCTAGATCTTCACACACAGACCAATACAATAATTGCTAGATTACAATTTTTAAAATGCGATGAGACTTTACACAGGAACACCAATCCAAAACAGTAGCTACTACAACAATCAATAGTCGATCTACCTGAAGACACACACTGGTTGAGAGTGATCCCCGTCGTTCTGATATCGATCACAGGGTCAAGCAGTAGATTAACAGCCTTTTTATTTGTCAGTTAGCAAATTACTGAAGTAAACGCACATGGCTCATCAATTGAACAAATGGAACTAAAACCCGCCATTTACCCGTTTTAGACCAGCCTCGAATTATTGCCCTCTGCCTCCTACTTACACCAGTTTGATGTTTTGTGTCGATAAATATGGTTGGAACAGCGTCCGTTTTCGGGTATTTTCTTAATGGTAGACCGCGAACTTTGTTTACTTTATCAACTTCGTAGCACGTGCTTTCAATGTGGTCATGGCAAACGAATGAAATACTGTCAAATGGGAAGTGTTAAGCGTATGTCCAGTTCCAATGTTATGTAGCCACTGTTGAACAACATCTCTACGTTCAACATTACTGGGTATAGGCAGTCTAAGGTAATGTTTTCATTTGTTCTTCCGCTTATTGTTGGTGTAACCCCAATTTCCTCATATTATATTGTTTAGTATATCACTGCCAAGTACAGTTACCCACAATTCATCACGCAATCCTGACTGCTGCCAGAGAGATAGATAATGATGATGATGATTGATGTTTTACGGCCACTTTTGTGCACAAGGTAGGCTAAATGGGCCGAGCAACTTCCAAATGAGACGAAGAGAAGGAGGAACAACCTTCAGATATGCCGACGCCGGGATTCGAACACGGGTGGTTGTGATATGTGGTCCAGCACGCTACCGCTACATCACGGAGGCGCCCCGCTAGAGAGATAGAGATTGTACAACTACTTGAATCAATCTCCTGACGTCACACAAAGGGACACCAATGGAGGAAGAAGGCCATATGGCCTAGCTTATTTGTTCTTTTAGTGCAATTATAAAATATATATCATCTCATGGATCGCAGGTGACTACAACCCGTGTTCGAAACTCGGCGTTGTCATATCTGAAGGATGTTTCATCTTCGACTTTCATTACCCTTGGAGGTCGCTCGGTTCATTTAGTCATTGAATTAAACAGTTTGAAAGAGGAATTAAGCAATGTTACTTGGATTGTTCTTCCTGCATTGTACAAAATAAATCGCTATTCCTCTTAATGATCCTACTCAAAATCAGGAAATCTGAAGACCATAAGTCCAAAAATATTCAGCCTCATAACGATTTGATCAACTCTTATAGCAATATACCGCATAATTCTCCTTTTGAATGAATTACTAAATATTAAGTGTTTTATCTGTTAATTAGTATCTAGCTATCAACAACATTATCTACGTTTTAGACATTACATGATAATATTTTAAAAAACATATATATACTTAGCATTTATTTCATCAATAATATTTACCATAAACAGCCTTTAGAATATGATGAGTGCATGATATTACGCACTCCATTATCATATTTAAATAGTTCAACTTACCTGATACAAAAAACTGTATTAGCAAATTGATGTTGTCAAGAAAGACCACTTAATTTTATTAGAAATGTCGCTCGTCATGGTGATAGGTCATGCTTGGGTGAATAATATAAACATAACTCGTATGAAACAGACACCAGGAGAGTTTCCTCTTTATAAAGCTGACGTGAATATTTCATGGCTGAAAGCGACGATCCCGAAGAGCATTAAGTTTACCTGAGAGAAAGAATTCTAAAAGGTTTAATGTACATTTACTATTGATACTACTGCTACATCAGTCAGCATATTTACACAAACCGTCATCAGGATCACTTTTGAGCCCACTTAGTTTCCTACCGAAATCATATGAAAACAACATGACAATTGGGAAACTTTATTTTATCTTTACCTGGCTGATACTGGGATACGCTAACACATGTAAGTATTGGTTTTAGATTTTCAACTTGCAGAGAAATTACTTCACAAATTTACTGATTCAAACAGGTTGAAAGAGGAAATAAGCGAATTATACTTGTATTTTCTAAAAGAGGTGGTCGCAACTCTTAATGATCTACTCAAAATCATGGAATCTGAAGCCCCAAAATAGTCAGCCTCATAACGATTTGATCAACTCTGATAGCATTATAGCGCATAATTCTTGTTTTAAATTAATTACTAGATATTAAGTGTTCTACGTTTTAGACATTATATGATAATATATGTGATGTATTTAAGTAAGGATGGTTGTTTATAATAATAATAATAATAATAATAATTTCGTATAAATATAAGCGAGATAAGCAATGGATTAGAGCCAGAAAGATATGCGATATAGTTAATAATACGATTTACTATGGAAGTGATATTGAATACTATTAAAGAAATGGTACCTTGGTCATCGTCGAATCTTTGATCCCCATTCGATAACGTTTGACACATTTGCGTAACAGATTGCCATGTGATAGATGTTCTTAAATGTGATCATAACTGGAAGACCTGTCAGGCTTTTTTCAACCTCTCAGCCTCTTTTCGACGTCTCGAACAGGGAACCCTTCTCCCAGCTAGACTAAGAGAGCGGTTCGATGGATAATGCAGCGTGTTAAGCACTGTTCTGTTCGCCAATCGATCAAAGAGAAACATGGAGGCTCACCCCGTCAAACCTTAGCAGCACGACACATATAGATCTAGGACCCACCTAGATACATGGAGAACTGGTCTTGGACCTTTGTTTGTTGGATCTGAGTCCTGTCCCGTTCGCCCCCCCCCCGAAAAAGTATCCAGTGGTTTTAGAGCACTGTTGATACAGACACCGTATCCAGGGTAAACATACAGCACAAAACACCATTCCTGAATAAATATTCGCACTGTGGCAATGTTAAGGCCGGAATTCCACTCCTGCTTACTGAAAAGGGGACACCATCTCATTTCGTTGCTGATGTAAGTGGTGTGCTCTACAAATATGGGTTTTGACAGCCAGGTCTAAATGGCATGGTGATTTAATAATAATAATAATAATAATAATTCATAATTCATAATTAATAAAGTACACTGGCTGTAAAAAAAACTCGGTAAAAGATTTATCTGTGAAAGCAACCTCGAACAGGTGCGTTTTAGAACATTTAAAAGTATGAAGAGACGATGGATTCATCTTTGTTGCGGAAGAGGATCCCTTTGATTCGAAGGATCTCTTAAGTATTAATTACCACTTTATTTCGCAAATACAAATAAGGCGATATGTTTCCTTATTGCTGTCGTGGAAATTCTCGTGCATTCTCGAGAAAAAAAGAGACGCTAATATTACTCTTTTTTAAATCATGTTCTGTTTTACATAAGCCTATTGGACAAAAAGCGAACAGGATTACCTTGTCGTATTTCATAGCCACAGTGGTGCCAAAGGAAATGGTGATAGGCAATCATTCGGGAAAGGGGGGGGGGTGCATCTGAAGAACTGTAAGATAGAGATCGGGCTAAACCTATTTCAAGTTCTTCGTTCCGGAGTCCGAGATTTCCACGAAGAATGAAAACAGCAAGACCCACAGAAGCACACACAGGAAGAATGTCTTGAAAATCGGCACCTTCAAATATGGCATCACAGATGAGAAATTCATAGGATAATTAACACATGACTAAAGCGCATGAACATTCAGTATATTTCTCAACTGATCGGGCGTCGTACTTTGAAAACATTGGAGAGTTAGGCTCGCAAATGGAAGTCGGGAGTATGGTTAGCTCAGTGGTGGCGATCACAGTGCTCCCGGTGTTGTTAGGAATTCCACACGGGTCTGTCTTTTCTCTGCATCTGACTTGTTGATAGTGCTACTTTCCTTTTGTGATTGCATATATATGTACGGCATTTATGGCCGATGTGTTTTGCGAAGGAAACTGTCAAATGTTTATTACAGCGTTTTTATTTGATCAGTGCTACTATTTTTGGTATAGTTGACAGATTTTACTACATAGAAACGATCTCCAAGCTAGGATGTCGCGAAATACAAATTGCCCTTCGGGTTTGTGCGTTGTGGCTTGATGCATAAAGTGTTTATTGTGCTAGCATGGTGCAGCTAAGTGCACAGAATATTTGTTTGTCTTTTCGAACACTTTACTATCCAAGAAAGGCGAAAGTGAGATGTATGCCCATTTTATGTTTACTAAGCTGCCCTATTTTTCGCACCACCATCTATCCTGCGCTTCTCTAGTTCTGCAGTGGACGGCAATATGCCATATTATCCCGGAAATGTGCATGATAATACGTGTTGGTTGCAACATCATATTAGGACGTACGATTTAACGGCCTCTCTCAGGAACTACTTTTCAATTTATCACTCGGTTATCACTGCAAATCCCCATTTTCGACTGTACATTCGCACATTGCACAACAACACTTCCCGGCGATGTCCCTTTCTGTAGTCCTCATCCTGGATCTTATGGAGGTACGATACTTCTAGATGATGTGAAGATGACCATTTGAGCTGACGCATGTTATCGATAAGAGGAACTCCTAGGCAGACGAGTTTCGGTCAGTGCAGAAAATAATCTATTTTCCTAACCTTCTGTGTGTCACGAATACTAATCCCTTGGAGGAATGCATCTAGCCTAGGCGCCAGTCGTCGGGGGGGGGGGGGGGGGGGGGGGGGGGGTCCCTTTCCCCAACTTTCCCCACGGTTATTTTAAAAACCCTTTCCCAATTTTCTTTAATTTGGGTAAGTTTTACCTCCTTAATATTTTTAGAATTGGAAGGGTGTCAAGGCTCTTTTGGATTTGAAGTGATTTAAGGGAACTTTGTTCTGAAAACGGAAAGCCCCGGAAATGTTTCCAAAATGGGCCCTTATGTCCCCCGACGGGAAAACAAATTTTATTTTAATAATGACCACCCTTTTAACTTTAAAAATCCATAATAGTTTGAATTGGAAAATTAAAAGGATTGGGGATCCTTAGAAAATGTTATAAGGCTTTGAAATTAGGGAAACCCGTTTTTTCCCAAATGGCCGAAAGGGTTAAGCGATTAAAAACCCCGAATGTATATTTTGAAATGACCAACCCAAATTTTAAAAAACGGTTCCAACTTCGGGGGTAAAAAAATTTAAACAAAATACCAAATCTTTAAGGGCTTTTGGCCTTTATCGTTTTTGGTTTTTTCTTGGTGCCAGAATGGTTGAAAACGGTTTTCCCCGGGGTGGTCCTCCTAAATTGGAAACCCCCTAAACGGGGAAATTGTAACCCAAATGGAAAACAAAACCACAAGATCCTTTAAGGGTCGTTTTGTGCCGAGGGAACAAAGAGTTTTTAAAGGTGGGGGAAGACAATGACAGGATAACTCGTGGGCCTTTTTTCCCCCGATTAAAACCAAAAAAAATTTGGGAGGATTTAAAAATTTTTGGAAATTTCCAAATATATTTAATTTAAAATAAAAATTTCTTTTAAACGGAATTAAAAATTTTTAAACCAAAAATTAAAGAAATTTTCCTTTGGGAATTAATAAAACCATTGTCAAAATTTTTAAAAATAAAAAATGAAAATTCAAATAATTTTTTGTTTAAAATATTATAAAAATTTAAAATTTTAAAAATTTAAAGGAATTTTTCTTTAATTAATATATATTTAATAATATTTAAATATTAAATATCATTAATAATTTTGTTATAAAATATTATAAAATAAAATTTTTTTTAAAATATATTTTTATATATATATATATATATATATATATATATATATATATATATTTTTATTTTGTTTATTATATATATATATATATTTATATATATATATATTTTTATATTTTTTATGTGGTGTGTGTGTGTTTGTTTGTATATATATATATATTATTGTGTGTGTGTGTGTGTGTGTGTGTGTGTGTTTGTGTGTGTGTGTGTGTGTGTGTGTGTGTGTGTGTGTGATGAAGGCGTAATTGTATTGACAAAAAACACATTTATTATTCAGATTCTTGTTCAAAAGGACCATGTTACAATGGTGGTACATGTCTGAGCAATATCTGCCTTTGTCCAGCTTTTTGTCATGGAGATCATTGTGAAAAATGTGATAAGGATCCATATCCCCCACAACAGAGTGTCAATATTGATTCAACCACATTCAATATAATCATGGATCAAGGATGGATTGTGAGTACGACTGGTATATTGATAAATGTTTTTTTTTAAATATTTAACTAATAACCCAGAAAAGCTTCTTGGAATGCTTTGTTGGTTGATCTCTGAGTGAGAGAAATCCGCTTAATGATACATCCATACAAAAAGTTACGTTTTTTGTGCTGGTCATCTCGCAAAAGTTCTTGAAACAATCTAGGTTCTGATCTTGTTGGTCAAAATAATATGCTGGCCCGTAGCTCTTATACACGAGCTCAATGGCTCAAATCCCTTGACTTCTTTATATGACGAAAACAACAACACTGTCATCATTTGCAACATACAATAGATGTATTAATCATGAAGTATGTGTTTTGTAGATTTCTCGATGTGATAGGTTGATGAGTCTACTGAAAGTATATAAATGGGGTCATATCTAGCCATCATTTAGTAATTAGGGATAGGATCTGATCTGAAAATCAGATTTATCTGAGTAACAAACTCATGATTATGTCCCAGTTGGATTTCAACTATCCATGTGCTTAATTAATATAATAATTGGCAATCATTAGCTAGTTTGCAACATCTCAATTATTGGATAACAAATTTTGGCAACTATTATAGCTAAATAACAAACATTCCAAAAATTTCGAAAGAGACCTACAAATAGACGAATCTACATCGAAAGAATTCCACCCCCTCCAAAAAATAAATCCTCAAGCATCAACCGTTCTTAAATTCCCGTATAACTAAACTAAGAGAAAAGAAATTTAGTGAAATTCTTGCCACGGAATTTGCAACCCTGATCGAAGATTTACGGCTACATACACGCGGATGTAACAGACTGGCCAAAGCGTGAATAAATAATCGTACGTTTACAGGATATGTTAGCATCTGTGCAGTATTTATATTATATAATAATTGAATTATTAGGCTATGGGGACAATTATAGCTTTCAACATAATATGACTGTATATGTCATTGATTAATTTCGTCGAATATTTTGGATCTTAATATTAAGACGTAGGATTTAGCAGCCGAAAGACTGATTGTCCCAATTGAGAAATTTGTTCTGCTAGATTTATAAAATAGGTTTAAAATATTCCGATGATAATTGATGAGAGTTTGACAAACGAAAATATATATTTATCGTATCAACATCGACAATGTAGATTAGTAACAGCCTGTCTTTTAACAATCGTCTCAATCGAAATATTATACCTATAATAAATAATTAATGAAAACTGCTTAACTGTTATTTAGTCGTAGTACATAATATATCATATTAAATACGTCATATTAAAAATATTTGTTATGTTATGTGTGTGTTTGTGTTTTTGATTAATTCATTTATGTGTCAGGTGGGTTATAAAATTATTATGTTTATGTAGGTTGTACTTCGTCGTCGTGATAGAACAGTGGACTTTCACGAGGGACGTTTTTGGACAGAATATGAAAATGGATTTGGAGATATGTCAGGCGAATTTTGGTTTGGTAATTATTGTTAAATACCATCTACACATTTAAATGAACAGAATTATGGTATCATAACTTATAAATCTGAATTCAGTGTTCGTGCGTTCATATAATTCATTAACATATAAAATAGTATTCAAATCTTACTTAATTAACGATATTAAACATAAACATATAACTAATTTAATATAAATAATTATATAATAAAAATAACTAATGATAATTAATTTGACATAATTAGATATTTCTTCGATTAAAGATTAATAAATAAAGAATTTGAAAAAAATAATTTCATGCAATTAAATGTAGACCGTTATATATTATTATGATACAACATTGTTATTGAAAATATTAGAGTATTATACGTAAACTTAATTAACACACACACAAACATATACACATAAGTTCTTTAAACAATTGGATCTGCAATAAAAATAAAATTAATCAAATATTGTAAGAGATGATCTTAAGTATCAATTTATTTCCGATGTGTTCAGTTTTCTTTCATATCCTTTTTCATAGGAAACAAATATATTCATCTACTAACAAATAATGGCTCCAGTTACAAATGTAGAGTGGAGATTCTTACTGAGGACAATCGTTGGTTATGGTCAGAATATGATACCTTTTCTGTTGGTCCATCAAGTGACAAGTATCGACTCCACATTGGGGGTTATAACAAGAGCAGCACAGCGGGTAGGCATTAATATATTTTCAAGGATATAATAAATTGACTTGTAACATACAAAATACCAACATGCATAGATTAATAGATACTCATAAAATAGTTATTTTAATCTTCATATTTACATAGCCTTACTGATTAAATACCCCGAATGCCCCTCTCCCCTCTCTCTCTCACACACACACACACACACACACACACACACACACACACACACACTCTCTCTCTCTCTCTCTCTCTCTCTCTCTCTCTCTCTCTTATATATATATATATATATATATATATATATATATATAGAAAAACACACATACACGGAGAGACATACACACACTCATGTAAACACACTGATATATGCTTAAATATGTTGTACCTTTACAGGAGATGCATGGACAAGTTCCGCTGTGTCGGTATATAAAGTAATTAACGGTCATGTGTTTTCGACTCAAAACCATGATAATGATGGCGCATATGGTAACTGTGCCTTAGTTACAAAGGGCGGCTGGTGGTTCAATTGCTGCTGTGAAGGAACACTAACAGGTGCATGGAATGTTACTTTAAGATGGAATAAGTACAGAAATATTAAATATGTGGATTTTATGATAAAAGTTAAGTAGAAATATATTACTGTTACTTGAATTTCTTCTTGTGTAATGATTTAGATTAATATTGAATTATTGTTATTTTTGTTGTTATTGTTGTAGTTGATATTATTATTTTATAATTACAATAATAATAGTAATTATTATTATAATTATTATTATCATCATCATCAGCTTCATCGTCGTCATCATCATCTTTATCATCATCATCATCATCATCATCAATTAGATTTATTGATATTAATCCTACCACATAATAGTAGTAGTAGTAGTAGTAGTAGTAGTAGTAGTAGTAGTAATAGAAGTAGTATTTCAATATCAAATAACTTATACATAATGAAGTGTTACAAGTATATTACCTATAAAGAAATTGGGGAAGCTGTCTTCCCATTGGCCTCTAACTAATCATAGCTAAAAATTATAGTCAGCTCAATAAAATGCCGTTTATGTATTTGCAAGTCTGGTGGTGTGTCTGTGAGAATGTTGGAAGTATGTGGACCAGGTACCCAGGAATCATATAATTTCCTATACATATGTACGTTGACAATGATTTATGATAGTAATCCTTTTTCTCTGATTTAAGTAGCTAAGGAAGATTTATTGGATACAGTTATGAATTGTGAATGAAATTTTCACCTGATGTTAATGACATAATTTGTTGGTTGCTAATCAAGCTATATGAAATAATATTTGACATGTTTTTTTTTCTCCAATTTTGTACACATCCGGAAAATATGAAATTTATTCATGCGATGTGGAGAATATTTATAAATCATTTTTTTCCTCACAATTTGGTAGATATCCGGAAAATATGTTTTCTCATCTCAAAGTGAAGAGGTAGATATTTATAGATCAGTGTAATTATTCACCCATTCGATTCCTTAAATAAATCATTTAAAAACACAAGAAAAGGTTATCTCATATCGCCACAGTATATATGACATCATTCATGTGAACAAATCAACATCAATACAATTATGAATAATTCTTCTGAATAGGTGTTAATTATTACTTAATATGTACATGTTATCTAATGAATGACATCAATCTTTTTTTAAATTATACATTTACCATTTAAATAATAATGACACTGATCTATAAATATCTACCTCTTCACTTTGAGATGAGAAAACATATTTTCAGGATATCTACCAAATTATGAAGAAAAAATAAGATTTATAAATATTCTCCACATCGCATGAATAAATTTCATATTTTCCGGATGTGTACAAAATTGGAGAAAAAAAACATGTCAAATATTATTTCATATAGCTTGATTAGCAACCAACAAATTATGTCATTAACATCAGGTGAAAATATCATTCACAATTCATAACTGTATCCAATAAATCTTCCTTAGCTACTTAAATCAGAGAAAAAGGATTACTATCATAAATCATTGTCAACGTACATATGTATAGGAAATTATATGATTCCTGGGTACCTGGTCCACATACTTCCAACATTCTCACAGACACACCACCAGACTTGCAAATACATAAACGGCATTTTATTGAGCTGACTATAATTATTAGCTATGATTAGTTAGAGGCCAATGGGAAGACAGCTTCCCCAATTTCTTTATATGTAATATACTTGTAACACTTCATTATGTATAAGTTATTTGATATTGAAATACTACTTCTACTACTACTACTACTATTAGTAGTAGTACTAATACTACTGTTACTACTACTACTACTACTACTACTACTACTACTGTATGTGGTAGGATTAATATCAATAAATCTAATGATGATGATGATGACGATGAAGATGATGATGACGACGATGAAGATGATGATGATGATGATAATAATAATTATTATATTAATTACTATTATTATTGTAATTATAAAAATAATAATATCAACTACAACAATAACAACAAAAATAACAATAATTCAATATTAATCTAAATCATTACACAAGAAGAAATTCAAGTAACAGTAATATATTTCTACTTAACTTTTATCATAAAATCCACATATTTAATATTTCTGTACTTATTCCATCTTAAAGTATCATTCCATGCACCTGTTAGTGTTCCTTCACAGCAGGATCTGTACCACCAGCCGCCCTTTGTAACTAAAGCACAGTTACCATATGAGCCATCATTATCATGGTTTTGAGTCGAAAATTTATAACCGTTAATTACTTTATATACCGACACAGCGGAACTTGTCCATGCATCTCCTGTAAATGTACAACATATTTAAGCATATATCAGTGTGTTTACATGAGTGTGTGTATGTCTCTCCTGTTATTTCTTATATATATATATATATATATATATATATATATATATATATATATATATATATATATATATATATATATATATATATATATATAAGAGAGAGAGAGAGAGAGAGAGAGAGAGAGAGAGAGAGAGAGAAAGAGAGAGGGAGAGAGAGAGAGTGAGAGAGAGGACTGAGAGAGTGTGTGTGTGTTGTGTGTGAGAGAGAGAGAGAGAGAGAGAGAGAGAGAGAGAGTGAGAAGGGGGGTCATTCGGGGGTATTTAATCAGTAAGGCTATGTAAATATGAAGATTAAAATAACTATTTTATAAGTATATATTCATCTATGCATGTTGGTATTTTGTATGTTACGAGTCAATTTATTATATCCTTGAAAATATATTAATGCCTACCCGCTGTGCTGCTCTTGTTATAACCCCCAATGTGGAGTCGATACTTGTCACTTGATGGACCAACAGAAAAGGTATCATATTCTGACCATAACCAACGATTGTCCTCAGTAAGAATCTCCACTCTACATTTGTAACTGGAGCCATTATTTGTTAGTAGATGAATATATTTGTTTCCTATGAAAAAAGATATGAAAGAAAACTAAACACATCGGAAATAAATTGATACTTAAGATCATCTCTTACAATATTTGATTAATTTTATTTTTATTGCAGATCCAATTGTGTAAAGAACTTATGTGTATATGTTTGTGTGTGTGTTAATTAAGTTTACGTATAATACTCTAATATTTTCAATAACAATGTTGTATCATATTAATATATAACGGTCTACATTTAATTGCATGAAATTAATTTTTTCAAATTCTTTATTTATTAATCTTTAATCGAAGAAATATCTAATTATGTCAAATTAATTATCATTAGTTATTTTCATTATATAATTATTTATATTAAATTATGTATATATTTATGTTTAATATCGTTAATTAAGTAAGATTTGAATACTCTTTTATATGGTAATGAATTATATGAACGCACGAACACTGAATTCAGATATATAAGTTATGATACCATAATTCTGTTCATTTAAATGTGTAGATGGTATTTAACAATAATTACCAAACCAAAATTCGCCTGACATATCTCCAAATCCATTTTCATATTCTGTCCAAAAACGTTCCTCGTGAAAGTCCACTGTTCTATCACGACGACGAAGTACAACCTACATAAACATAATAATTTTATTACCCACCTGACACATAAATGAATTAATCAAAAACACAAACACACACATAACATAACAAATATTTTTAATATGACGTATTTAATATGATATATTATGTACTACGACTAAATAACAGTTAAGCAGTTTTCATTAATTATTTATTATAGGTATAATATTTCGAATCTGTGATTAACATTTTGTCTCCTCAACGGAATATCATTTATAGTAATATATTTTCAATAAGTAATAAATTAACAGAAATTGATTGTAAACGTAATGTACGAACGCCTGAGACGATTGTTAAAAGGCAGGCTGTTACTAATCTACATTGTCGATGTTGATACGATAAATATATATTTTCGTTTGTCAAACTCTCATCAATTATCATCAGAATATTTTAATCCTATTTTATAAATCTAGCAGAACAAATTTCTCAATTGGGACAATCAGTCTTTCGGCTGCTAAATCCTAAATCTTATTATTAAGATCCAAAATATTCGACGAAATTAATCAATGACATATACAGTCATATTATGTTGAAAGCTATAATTGTCCCCATAGCCTAATAATTCAATTATTATATAATATAAATACTGCACAGATGCTAACATATCCTGTAAACGTACGATTATTTATTTGCCGAGCTTAGAGAGATTTTCGAGTTAATAAAAAGTTCGTTCGTTGATTTTCTATTAAGAACCGATTCACGCTTTGGCCAGTCTGTTACATTCGCGTGTATGTAGCCGTAAATCTTCGATCAGGGTTGCAAATTCCGTGGCAAGAATTTTACTAAATTTCTTTTCTCTTAGTTTAGTTATACGGGAATTTAAGAACGGTTGATGCTTGAGGATTTATTTTTTGGAGGGGGTGGAATTCTTTCGATGTAGATTCGTCTATTTGTAGGTCTCTTTCGAAATTTTTGGAATGTTTGTTATTTAGCTATAATAGTTGCCAAAATTTGTTATCCAATAATTGAGATGTTGCAAACTAGCTAATGATTGCCAATTATTATATTAATTAAGCACATGGAGAGTTACAAGTGTAATAATTTATGTTGTTTGTAACACCAAATCTTGTAGAAATATTCAGTGTCATTTATGCAGTGTCAAATATGCAGTGCCCACGGAAGACAAGCATGTAGTAACGCCAATTTAAAATTGTAAGTGCCACTGATACTTGTGTGATATAATGAACTGTACAGCTGTGGTATATATGCAACAATATACACGTATGCATATAATCATGTACTATGGTAATGATTAATATTCTCCTGTTGTTGTAAATGCCTTATGTTTAGTGATATTACTATGTGTATGTTGGGATCACTTATAATCTTTATCGATGATATATTGACGTATAATGTTTAACAATTTGTTTTTTGTAACTTCAACGTATCTAACCCCATTCAAGTTGATGGTCCAAGAGACCTAAGTTAGTTATATTAGCGGTCGAATACAGGTAACCTATTTTAGACGTAAACATCTTCATTGACCAAAATAATAGATCCCCTGTAAATCACGCGGTACATGAAACAATATGAAATATTATAAAAACGTAAATCTTCGCATATGCCTCTGTTATCCACGAACAAAAATATTAATTCTTGAACATAATACGAGATATTATAGTGTGTCTTAGTTTACAATGTAAATAACAACGTTGAAATAATAATTCCGTGGTAAGCTTTGGTTGACCAACCACCGAAATGTGCTGCTAAAGGTATATGCCAAGGCGAACAATGAAACTGCTAATTAACCTGGATATCATTACTGTATTTAGTTTATTTTGATACAGTGTATTGTATACTAGTTTGTTTGTATGGATGTATATGTTTAGCTTTTCTTGCTGATCTGCGAGTCTCTTCTCTGGCATTGGATCCACCGGATGATGTGGATCATCTGGTGGATATCTATGATAATCAGAGAGACATTGTAGATCAACATGCACCTTTAAGGACAAAGGAAATGCCAAGCAGACCAAGGCTTCCATGGCATAATACGAATATACACGCTGCAAAGAGACACAGAAGGTATTGTGAGCGGCTGAGGATAAGGACAAGTTTGTGTGTTCATTTTGAAATGTTCAAGGTCAGTAAAATTCTTGTTAAAAATACCTTTGCCTCTGCTAAATCTGAATATTATAATAAAAAGATCAAAGCATCCAAGGGAAATGAAAGGACTGTTATTAGTGTTGTGAATAAAGTATTACATAAAAGTCAAACTGTCCTCCCAAATAATATCAACTCAGATAAAGATATGGCCCATTGTTTTAATAACTTCTTCTGTCACAAAAAAATATACATGGATAAGAAGCATAACAAACTGATGTATCGGCATCTGCTTTTCATGATTCACCGGCTCTAGCCAGAGCATGACGCCAGCCCATGAACCGAGTTTACTCTTCTGAACCCTGCCAAATATACATTGACAAGTGTAATAATTTATGTTGTTTGTAACACCAAATCTTGTAGAAATATGCAGTGTCATTTATGCAGTGTCAAATATGCAGTGACCACGGAAGACAAGCATGTAGTAACGCCAATTTAAAATTGTAAGTGCCACTGATACTTGTGTGATATAATGAACTGTACAGCTGTGGTATATATGCAACAATATACACGTATGCATATAATCATGTACTATGGTAATGATTAATATTCTCCTGTTGTTGTAAATGCCTTATGTTTAGTGATATTACTATGTGTATGTTGGGATCACTTATAATCTTTATCGATGATATATTGACGTATAATGTTTAACAATTTGTTTTTTGTAACTTCAACGTATCTAACCCCATTCAAGTTGATGGTCCAAGAGACCTAAGTTAGTTATATTAGCGGTCGAATACAGGTAACCTATTTTAGACGTAAACATCTTCATTGACCAAAATAATAGATCCCCTGTAAATCACGCGGTACATGAAACAATATGAAATATTATAAAAACGTAAATCTTCGCATATGCCTCTGTTATCCACGAACAAAAATATTAATTCTTGAACATAATACGAGATATTATATTGTGTCTTAGTTTACAGTGTAAATAAAAAACGTTGAAATAATAATTCCGTGGTAAGCTTTGGTTGACCAACCACCGAAATGTGCTGCTAAAGGTATATGCCAAGGCGAACAATGAAACTGCTAATTAACCTGGATATCATTACTGTATTTAGTTTATTTTGATACAGTGTATTGTATACTAGTTTGTTTGTATGAATGTATATGTTTAGCTTTTCTTGCTGATCTGCGAGTCTCTTCTCTGGCATTGGATCCACCGGATGATGTGGATCATCTGGTGGATATCTATGATAATACATTGAGAGACATTGTAGATCAACATGCACCTTTAAGGACAAATGAAATGCCAAGCAGACCAAGGCTTCCATGGCATAATACGAACATACAGGTTGCAAAGAGACACAGAAGGTATTGTGAGCGGCTGTGGATAAGGACAAGTTTGTGTGTTCATTTTGAAATGTTCAAGGTCAGTAAAATTCTTGTTAAAAATACCTTTGCCTCTGCTAAATCTGAATATTATAATAAAAAGATCAAAGCATCCAAGGGAAATGAAAGGACTGTTTTCAGTGTTGTGAATAAAGTATTACATAAAAGTCAAACTGTCCTCCCAAATAATATCAACTCAGATAAAGATATGGCCCATTGTTTTAATAACTTCTTCTGTCAAAAAATATAAAATATACATGGATAAGAAGCATAACAAACTGATGTATCGGCATCTGCTTTTCATGATTCACCGGCTCTAGCCAGAGCATGACGCCAGCCCATGAACCGA
Source organism: Paralvinella palmiformis (assembly GCA_025642065.1). NCBI lineage: Eukaryota > Metazoa > Annelida > Polychaeta > Terebellida > Alvinellidae > Paralvinella > Paralvinella palmiformis. The sequence continues at coordinate 126,876 of JAODUP010000662.1, read as the reverse complement.
GTTTACTCTTCTGAACCCTGCCAAATATACATTGACAAGTGTAATAATTTATTTTGTTTTGAACACCAAATCTTGTAGAAATATGCAGTGTCATTTATTTAGAGTACTTGAATGGTTTAGATCCTATCTGGAACATCGCTCCCAGAGAGTGTCTGTTCATGGTATTTTATCTGACATTCAGTTTTTGTTATCTGGTGTACCACAGGGTTCAGTTCTTGGTCCTCTGGTTTTCACAATGTATAACCATCCTCTTGGGATCATTGCGCAGCGATATGGGGTTAAATATCATTTGTATGCTAATGACACACAGCTGTATATATCTCTGGATCCTGACAATTAGTTAGATTTCTCCTCTTCCTTGAAAAGGTTTGAACATTGTATTGCCGCTATTCGGCTATGGATGACTTAAAATCTTCTAAAACTAAATGATAATAAAACTAATATTTTATATTTGGCATCACCACATTGTGTTAAATCCCTAAGGACATCAGCATTACAGATGGGTGCATCTTCGATTAAAAAATCTAGGTTTTTTTTTACCAATGTATTAACATGCATGAACACTTTACACAAGAATCACTTCTAACTGTAGTTCATGCCTTTGTTGCATCTCGTATTGACTATTGTAACTCCTTGTTATATGGCATATCTGATTATAACATTAATCGCCTTCAGCGAATTCAGAATAGTGCAGCTTGCATTGTAACAAATACTAGAAAATATGATCATATCACCCCAATTCTTCAAAAACTACATTAGCTACCTGTTAGACAGCGTATCCATTTTAAGATTCTGTTAATAACTTATAAATCTATTAATGATATGGCGCCGGAATACCTGTATGAACTGGTTTCTATTAGAAAGTCATCCCGAAAACTCAGGTCATCCAGTCAGATGCTATTGCAGGTGCCAGTGTCTCGGCTCAAGTCATGTGGTGATTGTGCATTTATTATTGCAGCCCCCACTTTGTGGAATAAGTTGCCGGAAAATATTAGAAATGAGTCGTCTCTTGGAAATTTTAAATCTCTTCTAAAACACACCTATTTAAGGTCGCTTTCACAGATAAATAATTATTATCTTTTAAATCATTATAAGGTTTTTACAGACATTATTTAGGGTATTATTATATTACATATTATTTGTACAGCGCCTTTGAATGGCTCCTGCTAGTAAGGGCGCTTTATTAAATATACATTATTATTATTATTATTATTATTATTATTATTATATTTAACGTATGACACGCTATTGTGGGGTTGTAGTCACTCAATGTACTTACGGAGATTAGAAATTTTATAGAAAAAGGCAATCAAGACTGTCTCGAAATCAAGCTACAATGCTCATACCGAACCCTTATTTAAGAAGCTACAGATTCTCAAGCTAAAGGACATATGTACTTTTCAACTTTCAAAAATAATGTATTCATTCATTATTATCTCTTTACCAGATCCGCTAATGGCGATGTTCACTGTATTCATTCACACGAAACAAGAAGCCTTCACCAGCCAAACATACAATACAGAAAAAACACATTTTTATCAAAGACATTTAATTACCTAGCACCTGAAATATGGTACAAACTGCCAGAAACAATAAGACAGTTGATGTCGCAACATAGCTTTAATAGATATTTGTTACTAACTCAAATTAACAAAGTCATTTATGAATTACATACATTGTATAATATATTGTACAATATTACATTATATTATGTTATGCTATCGCCATAATTAGCGCACTTGGACATCGATGGATAAATGTGTAACTTTTAGGCCACTGCGCCTCCTCGTATAATTAATCATGTCAGACATTATGTGGATGTTAACCTAACAGGTATAAACAATTAAGTCAGACATGGCCTTCGCTGTCATGATCGTGTTCCCGGGCTATAAACTAAATGTTTCTCGGTGTAATGACATACTAGACATAATTAATTTGTTCAGCACATTATATTGATTAACCTGTGTCCTTACATCAATGGTGTGGAATTGATTTGATTGAGAAAGAAGAAAGTTTTGTCGAGCTCTGATTTTATCGCACTGCCAGCTTAAGGGCAATCATCAGCGGCTACTTGTTTATACACCCCAGGTATCGCTAAAACGGTGCTGCCACCTGTTCACTAAGTGGTGAAAAACTCGATCTGGCAAGGGAGCCATTGTTTAGAGCTAATAAAATACTACTTAATCTAAAAAGCATATATTGTTTTGACAAAAAATACCTAATTAAAGTTAAATTGAATTTAAACAAGAGATAAGGTTTATCAGTATGTGTCGATTGTTCAATTCCTAGAAAAACTTCGACTGTGGCCTCAGATTATATGTCACCGGATTTGGACTTTGTTGTGTCTATAAATAAGTACAGCAAATTAGCTTATGCTGAATACATTGTGAGCTACTCACGTATAATTCGTTTACTCAACACACACATACACACACACACATGCGCGCACACACACACGCATGCACGCACGCACACACAGTGACACTGAGACAGACAGGCATACAGACAGACATACACACATATGTGGAAAAAATCACTTTATGATTGATGCTTTATATTATACATGTACCTGTAAAATTAATGTATTTCGCAAAGTTATTTTTTAAAATATAGATAAAATATTGATTTATGTTAATTAAATCGTGATAATATCTTAACACTATTAGATTAACATCCACATAATGTCAAAGTTACGTTTGAGTATCCATATGAATTTAGTTAGTTCATCACAAGGAACACATTTCCTTTTTAGGAGACATATAAAATATTAGATTGTTGATATCAGATGATAAATTGACAAATATGCCGACTCATCTTTTCGTTTATTTCTTCATATTTGTAAACAACAATCAATCTAGCATCAAATAAAATAATTACATTATTATCGTAAATATTGTTAGAAACTATCTGAAAACCATTAACGTAATATCTAAAATAATAAGTAATACAGCATGGAATATACATCTATTACATTACAGCGTAGCCTTGATAATACCATATGACTATCATTCTGGCGTTTTATGAATATTTATTTATGTTTCAGGTGCTAGCCTATCAATGAATTAAGATTTTGAGGCCTGAAAATCTGAAACTTTGTCTGGAGAAAAATCAAATATACGAATTTTCTTTTTGATGGCATTGTCATGATGTATGTGTAAGTAACTCTGCTAAAATACAAATACCTGAACGGTATGGATGAACCCTAGGTGAAGGCGAGGTCATTCGCGGCGTCATCTGTATGGATTCCGCCATAAGAAACCTATTCTTCACACAACAACAAATAAATGTATCTTAGCTTAAGATATTATAGCATACCACACTGATAATTATATCCTTTATAACCACATAGTCATATGTACAATGTATACATACAAAATATTCCAATTCCTTCTAATTCATAAAATTGTAAAGAACAAAACACAAACAAATCGAATGCACTGATAGCAGTATGCTACAAGAAAATATTTATACACCAGCACTAAACTTCCGCACAACAAATTTGCGCTCTTATTATCTGTTCATCAACATCATGTGATAATCTTATTTCATATTTATTAACTTAATCCAATTAATCCTCCTTGATTAATCAGTTAGGGGAACGAAATTACACGTATTATTCATACAAATTGCTTCAGTCATAGGAGCCATTTTTATTAATATATTATCTAAAAATAATAATAATAGCCATCAATTAGTATCAAAATGTATACCACCAATCGCATATGATTCATCATTCTCGAGGTTTAAAATCGAAAACATATATTTAAATAACAGTTTCAGAACTAAACAAACGACTTTCCTACTTATACTCACTCTCTCATTTTAAGGACTAAACTGTTTTATAGTATTTACTGAATATCTTTTGTATGAAATATTGTTTTGCTCGAAAACAAGTAATACATTGGAACATTAACAAGGGTAAATATTCATAGAATATCCAATTGAAAGTTATTTTGGTGAAATTTCTGGGTTTATTTTCTTCTGAAACAGACAGAAGATTTCACTTTTGTATTACTGTTTGATGCATCAAACCGGTTAGTTGTTATTAAAAACAGTAAGACGTTTGTGTTGAAATACAACTGGATCCCAACTGCTAAAGTAATAGACTCAAATCTCACATCAGAAAAAAAAATGTTTAACTGTTCTGAAGGAAAAGAATAATATAGATCAGTCGGAATCTTGCGCTCAGAGATATCTGCAGAAATAAGAGTTTAGTATTTAAAAAAGCAACAGTAATAAGGGATAAAAAGTATTATTTAGCTGAAGGTTATCCACAACTAAATAATACTTACCACTACAAAAAAAATAAAACTCCTTTATTTACTCAAACATCAGAAAAGGTTGCAGAAATATTAAATAGATTAAGAAATTCTGGTATTATCACAGATAAACAATTGGAATTTTTATTAGCGCCTATTAACCTAAAGCATCGGCGGTTCTATATGCTTCCCAAAATTCATAAGGCATTTAACAGTTGGACTTTTCCAGATAAGATGCCGCCTGGTAGCCCTAGAGTATCTGACTGCAATAGTGAATATAAAAATGTTGCAAGTTTCATTGACAGTATTCTAAAACCACCTGCAAAGAAGCACCCTTCTTATATAAAAAATACCTACGATTTTGTAGATCAAATTGCGAAGCTGGTCATATCTGATGGATGCTTGCTTATAACATTAGATGTTGAGAAATATACAAATATTGTGACCATGCTAAAGGGCCTATTGCAGTGAGTGAAGCACTTCAATTTCCCTTATATGACGGTATAATGCTTGAATTATCAATAAAAATAACGATTTTCTCTTTAACGGGCAATGGTATATTCAGGCCATTGGCACTTCAATAGGCGGCGATTGGGCACCTCATTATGCCGACATATACATGGCTAAATTTGAGAAGGAGGCCCTATATAAAGCAGCTTTAAAACCACATACATAATATCGTCATTTAGATCATATATGTATGGTGTGGCCTCACGGAGAAAAGGCTTGTTATGGATGTTTAGGATAGTTTAAATAATCATGAACCATCGATTTGATTTAAAGCTACAGTAAATAAGCAGAAAATTGATTTCATGGATACAACCATATTTAAAGATCCAGAAAACGAAAATGAATAATTGTTCACTTAGTGATGAATAGAAACGTATGAGGATTAGCTGTTAGGTTCAAGTAAATCATAGTATTTACTCAGGTTTGAGACGATATTTCGTTCTAGTCCAGTAATAATCTATTGTGCGGTATTGTTACTTTGTTTTTATTTTAGCTAAATCACTTCAATGAGTCCATACTGAGTTAGTGTACATTCTCTTTGTTATGAACAAACTGTAATGTTTGTTAACACGCCGAGGGTATATAAAAGGCCAAACGTTTTACTTACGTTAAAGAAGAACTTCGACGCCAGACTAATCGGACGTGTATCGATATATATTTGGTTTAATAGGTAGGATGTATTTAGTTATTCAAACCCAGAATAAAGCTGAGGTCAGCATTTGAGGTGTCGTTTTTTTATATACAGGTTTCTTTTGGACCACAGAAAATTACTGTTAAATGTAAACTGTGGTGTCAAAATAGTTATGATATGTATGTAGCAAGTCACCATTAAACCACACGCACGTGTTGTTTGTTGCGAGCTGTGGTATCAAATGGTATGTTTTTACGTGCTTCCGCTTTTTGTACGTAGCCTGCGTGTAGCCGCTTTCCTGTGGGCGTGACATATTTGTCGCGTACGAAAAGCGAATTAGCTGGTTCCCACAGGCTGATGAGTAGACCAGACACATGCATAGGTATACGGATACATCTATCAATATGTGGAGGTATGGAACATTTTATTTTAAGATTAATGTATGTATATATTTGTATTTATATTTATGGAGGTAGGTCTCAAAAGATGTTTAGATATGTTGATTCTCTGTGCCTGTTGCTTCTTTATCTGTACCCTAAGACATACATTTCCCGTCTTGTCTATTTCCAGACAAATTCCTTATTACACCAATGTAAGTGTAACCGTTTGTTTTTATTAATTTCTGAACCTAAGATATGTGGGGATTTTCAGTGCTTTATTTTTGATGCGTTTACAACAGCTCACGGGACTGTATGGATGAAGAAGCCATTAATGTCGTGGTCAGTTGTGTTGAATCATGATTCCAATTTGCTGCACAATTTGTGTGTGATATAGTACGGTAGGCATCTCAAATATGAACTAATTAGTAAACTATTGTGTTGTAGAATGTATTTTCAATGTTGGTATAACGTAATTAACGTTTAAAAGGATATTACTTTGATAACAAAGTTTGAAGTGAATATTGTGCAAGTATCGCGGTCGTCATGCTTCATTATTCTGGCCATTTTGTATTATGTTAGTTTTGTCACTACCAGCTGTCTTGTTGTTGTAGTCTACCAGGTGGCAGCATTATAGCTCTCATTTAGTCTTCAGATTTTATTGTCAAACATAATAATACAATTTCAAAGATCAAATAATATGTAATAGGTTATTTCTAAAAGACATGTAATGTTTTGTATGTGTATTTCTACAAAATAATAATAATAATAATAATAATAATGTATATTTAATAAAACGCCCTTACTAGCAGGAGCCATTCAAAGGCGCTGTACAAATAATATGTAATATAATAATACCCCAAATAATGTGTGCAAAAACCCTGTAATGATTTAAAAGATAATAATTATTTATCTGTGAAAGCGACCTTAAAGAGATTTAAACTTTCCAAGAGACGACGCATTTCTGATATTTTCCGGCAACTTATTCCACAAAGTGGGGGCTGCAATATTATTATGTGTGTACTTACAAACTTTGTTTCTTTTGTTGTAGTTAATCAGCATTATCAATAGCATTATCATCATTTTTTCGTGTCCTGTGTTTGTGGGAGCATTCATTAAAATCTTTGTATGATCTTGTTGTTATTAGATTGCTCCATGGACAGAATGTTGAATGTTGATGTTTAATGCTGCATTGACGAGTCACCAAGTGCAAAACCGCGCATTACAGTAAGCTATGTCGTTATTATAACATGTTTGAATATATTAGCTTTCTTATGTATAATGTAGAATCTATATTGTTGTCCTCTTATGTGGTCTGGCGAAACGACCTATTAATTCATACAATGCTGCTTGGTGGATTTATAATCCTGGAGTCGTTTGTTACTCCTGCAGACATCTCCATGGGTATTAAGCTGCGGACATAGGTTTTTCTATATTATGAGTAATTAGGTTACACTGATATAGGAAATTTGTTAAATGTATAGCTATAATAATCCCGCCGTGTCATTCGCAGTATCGGAGATCTGCCTGAAATCCGCTGTTCTCGACCATGGGTAAAATAGATCAAGTGGATAGGCGCATTAATTTAGATCCCACCACACCTAACTGCATATACTTAGGGACGCTAAATTAGGCGTGAATGAACGTTCACTTAGTGATGAACGGAAACGTGTGAGGATTAGCTGTTAGGTTCGAGTAAATCATAGTATTAACGCAGGTTTGAGACGATATTTCATTCTAGTCCAGTAATAATCTATTGTGCAGTATTGCTAATTTGTGTTATTTTAACTAAATCTCGCGTAGTCAACAAACTGTAATGTTTGTTAATACGCTGAGGGTCTATAAAAGGCCAAACATTTTACTTGCGTTAGAGAAGAACTTCGACGCCAGACTAATCGGACGTGTATCGATATATATTTGGTTTATACAGGTAGGATGTATTTAGTTATTCGAATCCACAATAAAGCTATGGGGTGTCGAAATGTTTTATATGCAGGTTTCTTTTGGACCAAAGAAAATTACTGATGAATGTAAACTGTGGCGTCAAAATAGTTATCATATGTATGTAGTAAGTCGCCAATGAACCACACGCACGTATTGTTTGCTGCGAGCTGTGTTATCAAATGGTATTTTTTACGTGCCTCCGCTTTTTGTATGTAGCCTGCATGTAGCCGTTTTCCTGTGGCATGACATTTCTGTCGCGAACGAAAAGCGAATTAGCTGGTTCCGCTTTTTGACGTAGCCTGCATGTAGCACACACAAAGGAGTAGCATATTGTAAACGAAGAAGATTTTATATATATATATATATATATATATATATATATATATATATATATATATATATATATATATTTATTTTTTAAAATGTTTGAATTGGTAGATCTCCATTCTGTTAATTTGTCATAACGGAATTTTTGCAGCATAAACTGATCTTTGAAGAGAGTGACAATTGGGTTATATAGTTTATATAGTATTGCTTTGAAGAAAGATACAGCAATTGGAAAATAGCTATAAATAGGGCTGCTTAGATAATTCAGCTAAACATTCTCACTACTGCCGTGATCTGACTTGGGTGTTTTACACCCAAACTCCACGGCCGTAGGTGAATCGTATTTTGATTTTGCTTGGCGGCTTCGGGACTGGTGAGACATTACACATGTCTCAGCAAGAAAAGTCGCCACTCTGGATTCAGTCCCCTGAAGAAACGTCCAGAGTTTGAATTCACGGTTCGAGATTCTCTGTGCCTGTGCCTTATTATACACAGCTAAAACACACATTGCCCGTGCCAGAGATTGAGGTTCGTGTTTTCTTTTTACCAATTTTGTAATATTTGATATAAAGGGTTAGTGACGAGTAGGTCATAGAATGTATTGGATCTGTATGCTTTTGATGTATTTGACCCTCCAGCAAATATCACTAGGCATATTATACTGCGGTTGAGATGTTCCTTTTTCTGTGCGTGGAGACTGTATGTTTCCAGGTCCATGCGTTCTAAGAAAAGTTGATCTAGAGCTGTATATTTTGTGCACTATTTGCGTCTTTGGAGGCACGCCGTTTAAGTGTTTGGCCTGGTTATCCAGCATTTAAATGACTGTAGCAGATACAGTACGCTCTTAAAGCATGTACTCTTGACTCAGGAATAGAATCACTGCATCGCATCTCGAGCGGTGGCATTGGACACAGCTCGTGTAGTTGGTGTGTTTTATATAACAAGTTTGATTGTATATATAATTCACCTTAGTTGTTTGTGGGAATAGAATTATCTTTCCTAGGTCCAGTCATGTCCAGTCTGTACTATGACATTCAAGGCTAACTTTAGTCTCCTTGTCATTAATAAAACCCTATATTATAATTATACTTTGTATAGCAGACATTAGGTCTGATTTGAAAATGTTAATATATAGAACGGCAATTCCGCCATAACGGTCTGCTAAAGCGCCGATGTAAATTGTTATAATAGTGACGAGTAGGTCATAGTATGTATTGGATTTGTATGTTTATGAGGTATTTGACCCTCCAGCAAATATCACAAGGCATATTATGCTGCGGTTGTTGCAGAGTTCAGTTTTCTATGCGTGGAGACTATATTTCGCGATCCACGCATTGAAGAAAGGATTATCTAGAGCTGTATATTCCATGTACTATTTCCGTCTTTGGAGGGACGCCGTTTAGGTGTCTGGCCTGGTTATCCAGCATTTAAATGACTGTAGCAGGCACAGTACGCTCTTAAAGCATTATAAGTACTCCTGACTCAGGAATTGAAACACTGCATCGCATCTCGAGCGGTGGCATTGGACACAGCTCGCACAGTTTGGGTGTTTTGTATAACAACTTTAGTTGCATATAAAATTCACTTTGGTTGTATATAGGAATAGAATTATCTTACCTAGGTCCAGTATTCTTAAACCACCTGCAATGAAGCACCCTTCTTATATAAAAAATACCTACGATTTTGTAGATAAAATGGCACAGCTAGTCATACCTGATAGATGCTTGCTTATAACATTAGATGTTGAAAGCATGTATACAAATATTGACGATGCTAAATGGCTTAATGCAGTGAGTGAAGCACTTCAATTTCGAGGTCCCTTATATGACGGTATAATGCAACTCCTTGAATTATCATTAAAAATAACGATTTTCTCTTTAACGGGAAATGGTATATTCATGCCACTGGCACTTCAATGGGCTAGGATTGGGCTCCTCATTATGCCGACATATACATGGCTAAATTTGAGGAGGCCTTATATAAAGCAGCTTTAAAACCACATACATACTATCGTTATTTAGATGACGTATTTATTGTGTGGCCCCACGGAAAAAAAGGCTTTTAATGGATTTTTGGATAGTTTAAATAATCACGAACCACCGATTAGATTTAAAGCTAAATTAAATAAGCAGAAAATTGATTTCTTGGATACAACCATATTTAAAGATCCAGAAAATGAAAATGGATTATTAACAAAGGTCTTTTTTAAACCGACAGACACTCATCAACTCTTGCATAAGGATTCCTTTCACCCTAAACATACCTTTCAAGTAATTCTGAAGTCTCAGATCTCACGTTTTTTTAGGATTTGTTCAAAAATTACAGATTTTGATGAAGCATGGCAGATATTGTCTCATTCATTATGCAAAAGGAATTATTCAAAAAGATGGCTACGCCATATTAAAAGTAAAATTGTCCGTGAACTACAAATACAACAACGTCGTATTAATCCGACTAATCCTACAAATAATCAGTGGTGTTCAAAACCATGTGGCATTAGCAGATGTAGATCATGCGATATATTGTGTTCTTGTCACACTATCACAAGTACAGTTACCAATAAAATACATGGAACAATAGGCAATTTAAACTGTAGCTCATCTAACATAATATATATTTGTGAATGTTTACGTTGCTCTAAACAATATGTAGGCGAGAGTAATGGCGAACTTCGTGTTAGAATGAATGGCCACAGATATGCGATTAATTCAAAAGTGATGTCTTCTGCGTTATTCACGCATCTTCTAGAACATACACAGATAAATAAAGACTTGCCCGAACCATCTCTAGAAGATTATGATTTAATTCCGATTGAGCAGTTACCTACTACAGGTTCATACACTCAACACAAGATAAATAGATTAATCCGGGAAACATTTTGGATAGATATCCTAGGTACATTAGAACCGGGAGGTCTTAATAAGAAAAGATATAAAGATGTTATGAATCCCCTATAAAAAATGAGGACGTTGTCCCATTTGTGGTACCATTTTCAAAAACGGCTAACATAGCAGCAAGAATAATTAAAAAACATTATAAAATTCTCCAAAAGAAAGAAGTGTTGAATGATTATGAATATAGAATTATCACAGCTTATTCTAAACACAAAAATCTAGCTGGTTCCTTGGTTCCTAGCAAAATGTAGGAAAACATTATATTTAACAATGTCTCCTGGAGCTCTGAATAGGTTTTCTGTTAACACATCTCCAGTAAAACAACATAAACCCAATTATAAATATTCTCAGCCCTAGTAATTACTTCAGTAAAACAAAGCAATATTTCCTGAAGTAGATCTCAACCGAAGCTGCAACAAACATTCATTACTGACAGCAGTTAGATTTCAGTACACACAGTTAATTACTATTAATATGTGTGTTTTGGTATCTTTACAGCTATGAAAGAAAAATTGGAAAGTTGATTTATTTTCAATTACTCTAATCAAAACAGTTGTTTTGATTATAGTAACAGCGCTTCGTTCTAGACAAAGGCTACAAAGGTTAACAGTTTCTAGATTCTGGTTTGAAATTTAAAACTAGCTAGGGAATTCTGGTATAAATATTGCTGGCAAAGTAAATACTTTAGACACATGCACTCGATAGAGGTTTCTTATAACCGAAACTAGTCGTGCTATTTTGGGCTGAGTGAAAATACTATTATTTCTGCTATTGTCGGAGGTATTAGAATTATTATCATAATATATATTATATGTACTGATATATATGCTTTATTTCCAGTTATAGCTGCGTTATATATGTACTAATATATAAAATTTGTTTTCTATTTAGGTAGTAGTCGTTTGATCATAATTCTGTAAGAATTATAAACATCACGAAAACCTGAGCCCACGCCTTTATTATATGTAACATAAAACACACACACACACACACACACACACACACACACACACACCACAACACACATATATATATATATATATATATATATATATATATATATATATATATATATATACTCTCTCACAAATACAAACAAATACACAAAGATAAACTCTCTCAGACACACACAGACAACCACACACAAAAAGAGAGACAGACAGAGAGAGAGAGAGAGAGAGAGAGAGAGAGAGAGAGAGAGATGATGATGATGATTGGTATTTTACGGCAAATTTTGTGCACATGGAAGAAAATATAACGCTGCAACCTCTAAATGCAATGAAGAGAAATCAACAATGAAACAACCATCAGATATTCCCACGACGAGATTCGAACACGGATGGCAGTGATATGTGGTCCAAAACGTTACCATTAGACTACGGAGGCGCCTTTTTGCTCTTGAGAAAATCTTGGGAGTTACAATAGTCTATACGAGATACAACAAAGGCATGGACTACAGTTACAAGTGCTTCTTGTGTCAAGAATGCTTTTAAACAGTGGATGTTCTTAAGATGGTAGTAGGCAGCTCGGCATACTGATGTGACATGTTCATGTATGTTAATACATTGGTCAATAATAACCGCTAGATTTTTGACTGACCCATTACGGGTAATTGAAGATGCACCCATCTTTAATTCAATTTAATTCAATTAAAATTTTTGTTGCGCTTATTTTCGATTAAACGAATTCTAAGGCGCCACAAAACCAGACCAGATATCTATGCCATATTCCTTGAACGAAAAAACGTTTGTGATCAAGGGAACAGACCGTTCGGGTGGAAAAGGTTAAGGTGGATATGCATCCTGAAAAAGATGTGTCTTTAGCCTTTTTCTGAAACATGATACTGTTGGGGAAGAACGAACTTCATGTGGTAGGGAATTCCACAATAAAGGACCATCGTAGCTGAGAGGGTTGTGAAAGTGTATTTGTGATCTGTAACGCAGGTATCTTTAGGGATTTAACACAATGTGGTGATGCCAAATTTATAGTATTTGGTTTATTATTATTTATTCTAAGATTTCGAGTCATTCGAATATCAGCAATACAATGTTCGAAATTATTCAAGGAAGAAGAGATATTTAACTCATTGTCAGGATCCAGTGATATGTACAACTGTGTGTCATCAGCATACAAATGATATGTAACCCCATATCACTATGGAATGATCCCAAGAGGACGGGTATACATTGTGAAAACCAGTGGACCAAAACCTGAAACTTGTGGTACACCAGATAACAAAAATGAACCTCAGATAAAATACCACGAACAGGCACTTTCTGGGAGCGTTGTTCCAGATAGGATCGAGTACTTTACCTGACATACCAAAGATGTCTATTATCCTAGAGAAAAGTACATTATGGTCAACTGTATCAAATGCAGCAGACAGGTCCACAAGAACAAGTATTACTGGCTTACCTTGTTCAATTGAAATCATAATATACGTTTTCACCCGAACCACGGCTGTTTCAGTGCTGTGACCACTTTTATAGACAGGCTGTAGTGATTCATTAAGGTTATTATTTATTAAATATTTGTTTGGGTGGAAAGCAACTGCCCTTTTTATAACTTTAGATAAAAATGTAATATTTATAACAGGTCTGTAATTGTTTAGAATATTACAGCACATACTGTTTTTTTAATTATTAATAGTTATACAAGGGCAGCTTTCATGGATCTTGAAAAAAAACACCCAGAGATAATTACTTATTAACTAACTTTGCAATGTCCCTCACAAGCCATGTGGGCATACGGTCAACTGCACATAAAGCTTTAGATGACATTTTCAGCAACTGTCTGATGTCAGTCTCTGTAAAATGCTCAAATGTATCCATCATTGACATGCAGCACTATTATACCAATGGTACATTGTAAGAAGGTGCTGGAATGGAACCCACTATGTATATTTAATATGTTTTGACAGAAGATGTTATTAAAGCAATGGGCCATATCTTTATCTGATAATAATTGGAAGGACAGTTTGACTTTATGTAATATTGTATTCACAACACTGAATACAGTCCTTTGATTTCCTCTGGATGAGTTGATCTTTTATTATAATATTCAGATTTAGCAGATGCAAGGGTATGAAAGACATTGACAGCTTGGCAATCTTGAATGATTAGCGAGAAAACAGAAAAAAAACCAGAATGTTTAGTCACTCGTTGGGGTAGGGTAGTGTTTGAACATAAAGAGACTTACAAAATCATTTGAAAGGTTTGTCAACTTAATCAGTCAAGAGGCCAGAATAACGAATGAGTTGGTGACTTATACAGTAACTAAGGCGTTAGATAGTTTCCTCTCCTGGGACCAAAACTAGAACATTCAGCACATGTGCCAGTGAACATGTCGACATGAATGTCGAGAAGGAAACAAGGTCTTATTGGAAGAATGACCGAGGAAAGGAAATAAGGTCTTGGAAGAATGACAGAGAAAGAACACGTTTCCATGTATATGTAGCAAACCGTATCAGACAAATAAAGAACCTATCATAAATTGACCAATTTCACTATGTAAGCAGCTCCAATAACCCAGCTGACCATGCTTCCCGAGAACTGCTGCCTTTGGATCTGATGAACTCCAACTGGTTTAGGGTCCCTGACTTTCTCTGGGAAGAAGTACTTTCCACCCAGGACTCTGGTGAAATAAAACTACCACCCATAGATCCAGAAGTGAAGAGAATTGTGGTGAATGCAGTCCATGCTGAGCAGCAGAGAATAGCTCTAAACAGATTGGAGCAGTTTTCCGATTGGACGCGACTTGTTATGGCTATTTCTGTCATTAAGAAGTTTCTGTCGAAGGTAAAAGATATATCACAACAGACTATTAGACAACATAGTGAATTGGTGATAATGAGACTGCTACAAGCCGAAGTGTAGAAATGACACTGTTGGAGAGCAAGAGTCTTCCCAAGGGAAATTGTCTATATCGCTTGGATCCTTTTGTGGACCAGGATGGACTGTTGAGGGTTGGAGGAAGATTGTCCTTGTCTCCTTATGAAGTCAAACATCCAGTTATTCTCCCAAGGAAAGGACATATAGTGGAGCTCATTGTTCGTCATTACCATACAAGTTTAGCTCATCAGGGTAGAGGATTTGCCATCAACGAACTGAGATCCCGTGGTTCTGGTTTATAGCAAGGTTGTCTTATCAATGATCTTCAGATGTATAGCCTGTATGAAACTTAGAGGAAAGCCACAGGAACAGAAAATGGCAGATTAGCCTGACGACAGACTGGAAGCAGCACCCCCATTTAGTTACTGTGGGATCGACTGTTTCGGCCCATTCCTGGTCAAAGAAGGACGTCGTCGAATAAATCGATATGGCTTACTTGTTACATGTATGACCTTAAGAGCGGTCCACATTGAACTGTTAGATGATATGACAACAGATTGTTGCATTAATGCATTACGACGTGTCATAGCTCTGAGAGGACAAATCAGGCTTATTCGATGTGACAGAGGAACAAACTTCGTTGAAGCAGCCAGAGTAGTGTAGGTGCGTGTGTATGGTTCCTAGTGTGGGATCGTTCAGGTGATCTAATTTTTATCTTTAAAAGATTATGAAGCAGGGCTCCGAGCATATCACGCCCTTTCTATCCTTTGTGCCCGTTCCCCAAAAGATATCTGAAACTGGATGTATTATTTCCATCCCTTTTGCGGCCAATAATTCATTACTGTAATAAGTTTTAATAATTGATTCATTAAATTGGAATTTAAACTCTCCCAGCTGATGGAACGAGGAACCAGCATCTTAGCATTATATTCCGAATTACAATTCCTAATTCTTTCAGTGAGCCCATCCAATCCCGAGAATCTTGCCTTTTCATACTGATAGGCATGTTCCACTGAGCGAAAACTTTGTCCCATGAAATTAAAATTACATAGAAAAACAAATTACTGAGAGGGTCACTAGCTGTCGAATTAGTACTTTTGTATAGTTGTTTATTTGTTTTATCAGTGGATGTTTGTTGTGTTTGCTCTTTGAACGGATTTACATATAATAAGCTGTGTTTAAGAAGAATCCAAACCGAGCTTAATAATGTTTTCGAGTAATTCGGATACCGAAAAACTGTAATGGGATACAAGAATATTCGTAATATATCGGATCCATGAATTATCGATTTGGTCGATATGAAATCGAATCTTCGGGCCAGAATACGTCGGTTTTATGAAGTCATTTAAATGAGTCAATTTTAGAGCAAACGCTTTCGTAACTTTACCATCTATTTGTGACCGCATCAGGTTTATAGAAAAGACATAATACCATCTGTTCATTTATATTCCTGGAATACATGTTAACAAAAGGTTAATGCTGTCAATAATCGATAACGTGTAAGATAATAAACCACGTATGACCTGGCACGAGCAATGTGTGTTTTATGTTACATATAATAAAGGCGTGGGCTCAGGTTTTCGTGATGTTTATAATTCTTACAGAATTTTGACCAAACAACCACTACCTAAATAGAAAACAAATTATATATATTAATACATATATAACGCAGCTATAACTGGAAGTAAAACATATATTTCAGTACATATAATATATATTATGATAATAATTATAATACCTCCGACAATAGCAGAAATAATAGTATTTTCACTCAGCCCAAAATAGCACGACTAGTTTCGGTTATAAGAAACCTTTATGGAGTGCATGTATCTAAAGTATTTACTTTGCTAGCAATATTTTTACCAGAATTCACTACCTAGTGTTTAGTTTCAAACCAGAATCTAGAAACTGTTAACCTTTGTAGCCTTTGTCTAGAACGAAGCGCTGTTACTATAATCAAAAACAACTGTTTTGATTAGAGCAATTGGAAATAAACCAATTTTCCAATTTTTCTTTCATAGTTGTAAAGATACCAAAACACATATTAATAGTAATTAACTGTGTGTACTGAGATCTGACTGCTGTCAGTAATGAATGTTTGTTGCAGCTTCGGTTGAGATCTACTTCAGGAAATATTGCTTTGTTTTACTGAAGTAATTACTAGGGCTGATAATTTTTATAATTGGGTTTAAGTTGTTTTACTGGAGATGTGTTAACAGAAAACCTATTCAGAGCTCCAGGAGACATTGTTAAATATAATTTTCTACATTTTGCTAGAAACCAAGGAACCAGCTAGATTTTTGTGTTTAGAATAAGCTGTGATAATTCTATATTCATAATCATTCAACACTTCTTTCTTTTGGAGAATTTTATAATGTTTTTTAATTATTCTTGCTGCTATGTTAGCCGTTTTTGAAAATGGTACCACAAATGGGACAACGTCCTCATTTTTTATAGGGGATTCATAACATCTTTATATCTTTTCTTATTAAGACCTCCCGGTTCTAATGTACCTAGGATATCTATCCAAAATGTTTCCCGGATTAATCTATTTATCTTGTGTTGAGTGTATGAACCTGTAGTAGGTAACTGCTCAATCGGAATTAAATCATAATCTTCTAGAGATGGTTCGGGCAAGTCTTTATTTATCTGTATATGTTCTAGAAGATGCGTGAATAACGCAGAAGACATCACTTTTGAATTAATCGCATATCTGTGGCCATTCATTCTAACACGAAGTTCGCCATTACTCTCGCCTACATACTGTTTAGAGCAACGTAAACATTCACAAATATATATTATGTTAGATGAGCTACAGTTTAAATTGCCTATTATTCCATGTGTTTTATTGGTAACTGTATTTGTGATAGTGTGACAAGAACACAATATCTCGCATAATCTACATCTGCTAATGCCACATGGTTTTGAACACCACTGATTATTTGTAGGATTAGTTGGATTAATACGACCTTATTGTATTTGTAGTTCACGGACAGTTTTACTTTTAATATGGCATAGCCATCTTTTTGAATAATTCCTTTTGCATATTGAATAAGACAATATCTGCCACGCTTCATCCAAATCTGTAATTTTTTTAACAAATCCTAAATAACCGTGTCATTTGAGACTTCAGGATTCCTTGAAAAGTATGTTTAGGGTGAAAGTAATCCTTATGCAAGAGTTGATGCGTGTCTGTCGGTTTAAAGAAGACCTTTGTTCATAATCCATTTTCATTTTCTGGATCTTTAAATATGGTTGTAAAAATGTTCGGAAGATATATCAGAATCGGCCGAAAACCGGAGACACTGTAGCTCTAGCAATGCCGTTTTCTAGAACAGGCAATGTGGCTTCAAGAATAATAAATAAACATTTTAAGATACTTCAACCGAAGAGTTATTTAGACACTACCAATATTATCACTGCTTACACTAAACATAAAAGCCTCTCGATTTATTTAGTGTCAAGTAAGTTGAAATAAATACCTTAAAATAAATAGAATGTCTCCTGAAGCTCTGGAAAAGTTAATCACAAACGCAACTTCAGTAAAATGTCAATAGCCCGAAACACAAAAATCTCAACCCACCGTTACTATGTTTGTAAAGCAATGATATATCTAAGTATCAATTGTCAAATAGGAAGCTACGACTAATTCATTTGAAGTACATTTTAGGTTTATTTTCTTATTTTGTTGGACACTTTCACACCTGTACAAACATATTTATTCTATTCAATTATCGTCGGGATGTTTCAAAACATGGAACTGAATTTTGTTTTCAATATCCAACAAATAGTTGTGCAATAATAGTATTAATACTTAATTTATGTTTAATATCGTTAATTATGTAAGCTAAGGATAACATTTTATATGTTAATGAATTATATGAATGCAAGAGCAGTGAATTCAGATTTATAAGTTATGATACCATAATTCTGTTCATTTGAATGTGTAGATGGTATTTAACAATAATTACCAAACCAAAATTCGCCTGACATATCTCCAAATCCATTTTCATATTCTGTCCAAAAACGTCCCTCGTGAAAGTCCACTGTTCTATCACGACGACGAAGTACAACCTACATAAACATAATAATTTTATTACCCACCTGACACATAAATGAATTAATCAAAAACACAAATACACAATATATATATATATATATATATATATATATATATATAGTGAGCTCCGGGGGTTTAGCGATTAAGCACCCTGTACTTGGTGCCAACGGTCACAGGTTCGAACCCCGCAAAAGGTCGAAACTTTTCCAGATATTAATTTCTCGGCTCACAACATCGCGGGTGGATGACCACGTTAAATGGCGCTGCCGTCTCCACTGAATTATTTAAAATAAAGCGGGACGTTAAAAACACCTGAGGACGTAAAACAATCTGGAAGTGGCCACCCTCGGGGTATTTAGGCTCCATCTTTCCGTACTGCTTACCTGTGAGTGGTGGGGGAGGAGGGTTTCTCAACCACTCCAACATAGAGACTGTGCTGAATAAGCGACAGCCTGGGGATTCTCCCGGAACAACAAAACATAGACAATATAATTAATATCTCGGATTTAATACGATATCGTATTATGTATTACTACTAAATAACAGTTAAGCAGTTTTGTTTAAATATTTTCAGTCCCCAACGGAATATTAATAAATATATATTTTAATCATGGAGCGCAAATTTTCAATTGGTACAATCGGTCTTCAGGCAGCTGAATCCTAAGTTTTAATATTAAGATCTTAAATATTCAATGATATTGGTCGATGACATGTAGAGTGATATTATGTTGAAAGATATACTTGTCCATATAGCATAACTAATTTAATTAATATATAATATAAATACTGCACAGATGCTAACCCACCATGTAAACGTACGAGTATTCGTTCGCCGAGCTTAGAGAGATTTTCGAGTTGATAAAAAAAGTTCGTTCGGGGAGGTCCCATTGAGAGCCGATTCACGCCTTGGACATCCTGTTATATCCGCCCGATTATAGCCGTAAATCGTCGATCAGGATTACTAATTCTTCGGGAAGACTTTCACCAAATTGTTTTGTCTTTGTTCAGTTATACCGGAATTTAAGAACAGTTGAGATTTGAGGGTTTATTATTGGCGGGAGAGAGCTTCTTTATAAGTATATTAGTCTAATTTAGTTTTCTTTCGAAATTGTTTTTGTTTTTGTTTGTTGTTATTTAACCATGATAGTTGCCAAATTTGTCATCCAATAATTGAGATCTTGCAAGCCAGCTAATCATCGCCAGTTATTATGCTAATTAAGCACATGGAGAGTTACGTCAGTCTGAGCCAACTAACTGGTAACTTTCCACAAATAGCGAAATCTAACTAAGACTTAATCGTTAGGTTGTTGCTCAGATAAATCTGATTCCCAGATCAGATCTTAATCCCTAAATATTATGGGATCCTTGAAATGACCTCATTTATACACTTTCAGTAGACTCATCAACCAATCCTATCGAGAAATCTACAAAGCACATACTTCATGATTAATACATCTGCTGTATGTTGCAAATGATGACAGTGGTCTTTTTTTCACATAAAGAAGTCAATGGATTTGAACCACTGAACTCGGGTATAAGAGCTACGGGCCAGCATATTATTTTAACCAACAAGATCAGTATCTAGATTGTTTCAAGAACTTTGTTTTTGCGAGCTGACCAGCACAAAATCATAACTTTTTGTGTGGATGTATCATTAAGCGGATTTCCCTGGCTCAGATATCTACCAACAAAGCATTCCAAGAAGCTTTTCTGGGCTGTGAGTTAAATATAATAAAAACATATATCAATATACCAGTCGTACTCACAATCCATCCTTGATCCATGATTATATTGAATGTGGTTGAATCAATATTGACACTCTGTTGTGGGGGATATGTATGCTTATCACATTCCTCACAATGATCTCCATGACAAAAAGCTGGACAAAGGCAGACATTGTTCACACATTTACCACCATTGTAACATGTTCCTGTTTGAACAAGTAGCTGAATAATAAATGTGTTATCAATACAGTTACGTCTTCAACACACGCACGCAGGCACGCACACACGTACACACTCACGCATATATATATATATATATATATATATATATATATATATGAGAGAGAGAGAGAGAGAGAGAAAAGCAGCACAACAAAATAAAGTTTGTAGAACTCTGCTTTTATGGAAAGTTTAGTGAGAAGAATTTCATTAGTGTATGTGATTAAATTTCCTGTTATATGAGAACTGAGATAATAGTTTCAAGAAAGTTTATTTTAAAACCTTCTATAATATTGTGTTATAACGAAAGTGCAATTAGATGATCATTTAATATTTAAATGATTCACGTATAATGGATGATAACAATTCAAGAGGAAGTAATTTCCTTTTATATATGTAAAAAACAATTTTTATTTTAATAATATTTTAATCTGATTTCAAATAAATCTGTTTGAATTGCTTAAAAATATTTTAAATCCCACCGACACAATGTTGTATTATATCGCAAAGTGTCCACGAGTTATCTGTCATTGTCTTCGGCCATCTTAACAACATCGTTTGTTCACATCGTCCGCTACAGTGACAATCATAGAAACACCATTCCAGGGCATTACTTGTGGTATAGCGCTCGTAAGTTTTTTGACATCGCTTCCATTTGTTTAGTGGCTTTCCTACATCAGGCGGAGAAAGACCGGCCACGTACAGACCGTTATCACATGCCATATGTCTACCGACCACCGTAACATGCATGTGATCACAGGCACAAAACGACTCCTTAAAGATCTGTGTGTATTGTTGTCGGTTGGTTATGAAGTTGGAACACGTTAAAGTAAGGTTGTCATTCAGATAAGTGACGTCATCGGGTTGTAGACCTCTCTTCTCTACTGTCACTGTGATCGAGAAACAGTGAAATAGTCATACTCTTTAGAGCTTTGATAATCAAGAGATTCTTGCGCTTAGAAGCATCAAAAGAGTTAGTTGATAACCTCGTACAGACATTTGTTTAATAGTTAGGAAATTTACTAATTAGTTTACAGTGAAGTGCTTGTATAAAATGTGATCTTACAGAAATGTACCCTTTCGTACATTAAGTTCACGATCAAATCATAAACATTTATGTTTGCATGCACATCTACATTCATGACGACGATCAGATGATGTCATCACTTTGTCTACATGTAATATCCACGTGTCATTCATTGTGTACTACATAGGGGGAGGGGGGATATTTACTTACCACACGCAGTCATAGCAACACCGTGGTGGCAACGGTAATCCTCATATTTCACACTAAATAAAACCGAGTGCTATGAACATAATTAACAGCTCACCAGGCAAAGGTAGATGTATGTACAAACAGGTTTAATATTATCAGTTACTCCAAGCGTATTCATAATTAATTGCGTTGAAGAAGTGTATTCAAACAGATAATATAGCGATGTTTATTTTATCTTTTGGAAAACTTGGTGTCACTAGGGGCACATCTGGATATGGGTTGTTGTGCTTGTCATTGTTATCTACCATATTAATAATTCTCATGGATTTCCTATATATATATATATATCCCCTTTCTCTTCATGGGGCACACATATATATATATATATATATATATATATGCGCGTGTGTGCGCGTGTGTGCGCGTGTTTGTGTATTATTTTTGTTGCAGATCCAATTGTTTGAAGAACGTCCGTGTGTTTGTGTGTGTGTGTGTGTGTGTGTATGTATGTTTGTGTGTGCGTACGTGCGTGTGTGTATGTATGTGTGTTTTAGGATACATATAGAAAGGCACAGACCATGAACATCATTTGAAACCTCTATCCCCATAAATATAAATAAAACTATACATATCAAATATTCCATACCTCCACATATCGATTCATATATGCATAGACCTTTACATGTGTCTTGTCAACTCATCAGCCTGTGGGAACCAGCTAATTCGCTTTTCGTACGCGACAAATATGTCACGCCCACAGGAAAGCGGCTACATGCAGGCTACGTACAAAAAGCGGAAGCACGCAAAACATACCATTTGATACCACAGCTCGCAGTGAACAACACAGGCGTGTGTTTCATTGGCGACTAACTACATACATATGATAACTATTTTGACACCACAGATTACTTTCAACAGTAATTTTCTGTGGTCCAAAAGAAACCTCTATATAAAACATTTCGACACCTCAGATATTGACCTCAGCTTTATTCTGGGTTCGAATAACTTAATAAATCCTACATGTATGAACCGTATGCATCGATACACGTCTGATTAGTCTGGCGTCGCAAGTTCTTCTATAACCTAAGTGAAAAATTAGGCCTTTTATAAGCCCTCGGCGTGTTAACAAACATTACAGTTTGTTGACCACGTGAGACATAAAAACAAAGTAGCAATACCGAACAAAGGATTATTACTGGACTAGAACGAAAAATCGTCTCAAACCAGAGTAAATACTATGATTTACTCAAACCTAACAGTTCATCCTCATACGTTTCCGTTCATCACTAAGTGAACGTTGATTCAAGCCCAATTTGGTTTCCCTGAGTATATGCAGTTGGGTGTAGTGTGATCTAAATTAAAACGCCTATCCACTTGATATATTTGACCCATGGTCGAGAACAGCGGATTTTAGGCAGATCTCCGATACTGCGAATGACACGTCGGGATTATAATAGTTATACAACTAACAATTTTCCTATATCAGTGTAACCTAATTACTCATAATATGGGAAAAAACTCTGTCCGCAGCTTAATACCCATGGAGATGCCTGCCGGAGTAACAAACGACTCCACGAATATAAATCCATTTTATAGCATTGCATGATTTAACAGAAGAAACCTTCACAAGACCAAATAAAATGAGTAGAGCTGATGCAATAAAACATGTCACATTAACTACATCACTTTCTAGCATAGGGGTAATAAGGAATCGTGATCGATATAGGTTTGTATATATATATATATATATATATATATATATATATATATATATATATATATATATATTATGGCACTGGCTCAGTATATCAAAACCTATAGACCCTTTAAAAACTATACATCCATTAATCTGTACATAATTAAATCAATATATAAAGTTGAATTTAAGCATTCAAAACGTACGCATCTATACTTACGTAGACCTGTATATGTTCGGGATGCTTATTAGTTGGTAGGGCCCAGAAAATCTGTTTCTCATACGTGACAAATATGTCACGTCCACAGAGAAGCGTTTGATGTAGGGTACGCACAGAAAGCGGAAGCAAATATAAAAGTACCAGTTAACACTACAGCTCGCAAATAACAACAGATGCATTCGATTTAATAGACCACTCTCAATATTTATGCATACTGGGATATCCTGATCCAGAACGAGGCTGAGGGGGCATCAGAGGCAATTCCAAACATAGCTGCTATGGTAACGGCCACGGTATACATTGTATGACTAGTAACCCATAGCACATCTATGCATGTATCCTATAATGTCAGTGAATATGGCTTCATCAGGTAGTGCACACAAACACTGTTGTGTTCCACAATGTCTAATTGATTCACGAACAACACTAGGCATACATTTTTATCGGCTACTTGAGAATAAAACCATAAGAAAAGCCTGGATTGTTAAGATTGGTAGAGATCCTGGATCATTTTTTTCGCTATCATGCTATGTATATGTCTTATTTCCTTCAGTTTCCTATGCAGCTTATCTACCATATGCGGGTGCTTCTGGCACAATCACATCAAGTGCAAGATTTATTAATCACGATCAAGAGAATAGAGCCCATTATTGAAAATATTAGGTTTATTGAAATTATCACTTATTTAAAACCTAATACCACGTATGAAATTACTCTTAGTTAAGGCTTAAAATAGTAATATGTTGTAAGCATGGCAATAGTAACATGTTTGATTACACTACCAACACATGTTATTTTGTTCGCAAATTCAATAACATTTCACTTGGTATTATCATTTACATATATGTGCTCTGCTGTACCACCGCCGTAGCCGTAGACAAGTGTCAATTGGATATATATTTGGTCTTATTTTTATAAACAATATATCACGAATAATGTTGTTTTTTTTCTTCAAAAACTGTACTATCTTATCTTCCAAAATTTAACGAAAACTCTGAATTATAAAGAAGGGCCTACATATAATCCGCTATAAGTAATTGATCCAAGACCACCAAGATTAAAAGTTATCCATTGTGAAATTGAAATATGTGGGGGTCACGTTATTCACAGACTGTACAGGATATATACCGGTATGTAATGTTACACATTTACATGCATTCCCAGTTCTCCTTCTGACTCTTGTCAAAAGAGAGAAGACTATTGAAGAGGAAAAATTAAGATATGTCATCGTGGTAAGTTATAACAGGTACATATTGTTTAGACTATTGTTCTTTATTGAGGAATGAGGTAATTGATGACAAGAACATGATAGCTACAATACAATGAACATAATATTAAACATACATACTTCTCATTTACACATCAAATATGACATTATACATACACATTATATATAACAGTGAGGATGATGATGCAGATGATAGCCATGACAATGGTTTCACCAACATCAGACTTATCACATCTAGAAGAAGGCCTTGTTTTTGTTGATGACAGTGATAAATTCACTATTGCTAGGCTGAAGGCAGAATTAGAGGAGAAGAACAAGATAATAGTAGCTAGAGTGTTGTCCAGATATCTCAACTGAAACAGAGATTGAAGATTGGGCGCTTTGACCTGGAGCGTTTTATTTGGGAATGAGGCTAGTATGGTTGTGTTCTATACCCTTATTGGCTTCTTCAAATGGGTGGAACCAACAGTCCAGAATAAACATAGTCCATATTATGTACTAAGTGATACCCCCTATGGTTAACTGGACGGCCCGAGATATGGCTTTGCTTTATCTTCAGGGACAGCTCTCATTGTCATCATCTTGAACTTGGCCATCTGATACAGCAGTCCTGCAACATGGCCACAGCTCACTCCAACACCCTTAGCACGTGTACAAGATACCGTGATGGCACTTGGTCCTCGCCCGTCACTTGTTGCAAGACTATCTGTGTCTCAGGAGCTTGTTGATGAAACAATTGGACTCCCAAGTTCAACCTGATATAAAACAATATATAGTCATTACCATGGGTATATTGTCCATATTAATTTGTTAATAATTAAATTTAACTTTGTAAACATTATACACATTCTGCTTGGCTAACATGAATTGATAGAAATATTAATGTACTTTTAATACAATGTATACAGATCACATGAATACTGTATATGTATCCATAATCACTGAATGTGGTACCCAATAGTACTAGGCAATACTGTAATATATCAGATTAAAAATAACATAAAATTATTTTTGAGTTATCTTTTAGAAAGGGATAACAAATAAAATAAATTTATTTAAAAAATATATATTCTTTCTAAACACATGGGTGATCATAATCATAATGTTAAGTATTCCATTCAATTAGAACTCTACATTTTATAGATATAATGATGTGAACCCCGGAAATCCAGATTAACCTGAACACACACACACACCTATGTGGCTATATATATATATAACCCAGGTTATGTACATGTGTATGAGGGAAATGAACATTCATTGTAATGTGTGTAAATCACTTTTAAGCATTGTCAGATAGTAAACTAAACAGCGAAGGAGTGGATTAATAGCATCAGACTGACACTTGACTAGACTCTAGTAACGGAATAACAATAACATAGTACATACCTTTTATGCCAAAAATGGAACTTTCGCTGAAATATTTATGACCTTTTCCAAGGTTAGCATCTCCAGAAACTTTGTTCTTGTTCCTGATGTAATTTCCAACAAAATTGTATGTAAATTCTGGAACTATAAACAAATACGATCTCTGTATGTCAATGGACTGGTATTCCGCCATGTTGATACTTCGCGCGAAGCTAGCTGTTTGGCGTGTAATAAATATGCAGTGCTGTCGCCTTGCGGTAGACATGGTAGATTACTAGAATATTTGACAGTATCATTCATAGTGCGAACATGACTAGATCTAAACAATTGAAGACAGGCGATTATTGTGCAGCCCATCATTCCCACAACAGTCGAGAAAATGTCTAGGACTATAATTCTTTCAAATTTACAAGGGGAAAAAAGAGGTAGGTAGCATGCCGAATATGATTGAGAAAGAGTAGCCGAGCGAAATAAATGTAATACCTATATTATCGCCTACTCAGGGCAGTCAAGCTGCTGGCTGTCAATCAATAATCGTTGAATTTCTATGCAAAATTCTGAAATCTTTCATAATAATATTGAAATACAATTAATGAATTATATCATAAGTCCTTTTATGCTGAACAAAATGGCTATGATTAGCTTTTTATTTACAGTTGGTCCAATATGGTCACCATCAACTGATCTAACTCCCAGGAAAAAGAAACTCAAAGCATGTAGACTCTACATCCAGACTACGAGTACAAATTACCCGGCTGAAATGAAACGTGCTCAAGGCCGCTCAACTCAAAGTAAGAGCTACGGATGACATATGTATGTAGCTCAGTTGGTGAACGAACTTGTTAAACACATGTCTGGTCCAGCTCTTGATTTTGTCTCATGTCAACTTCAACATTCCAGTCCCCAAACATAACAGCTCCTTGCCAAAGTCTTCCTGTTACCACCAGTGAAAACACTCCATAGAAGTGTCACGAAGATTTTAGTAAAGCTTTGTTGGACACTTTCAAACTTAATATAATGGCAGACCAGTTGAAATTATGCTGTGTTGTTCTTGATGAACTAGCAGTAAAAGAACATGTGTCATATAACCCTGAGCTTGATGAAGTGGAAGATGTTGGAGATACTGGAAAATTAAATATTTTATGAGTCATTGTGTTTATCTTTAAATGCTTAGCTTGTAAGTGGAAGTGCTGATTTGCTGAAAAATCATCTTTTGAGGTGTATTAAAATTATAAGTGAACATGTTGCTTTATTGTCAAAGTTATAAAATGTGATCATGGGTCAAATAATCAGTCAAAACTATGAGCATCTGTTAGCAAGACACATCTTATGCACAACAATAATCGTGTCATTATCTTCTATGATCCACCACATTTATTGAAGAATATACACAACAATCGTAAAACGTTGGAGAACAATGTTGTTTCATTTTACTGTAGCGATTCAGTGTTACCTATCAGAATGGCTGCCAAATTAGCACAAAAACATGTGGATTTGCCAGTGTTTACAAGTGTTGGTCTCAGCTTCATTATGGATTCGAATAGCTAAACAGATCCTAACTATATCAACAGTAGAGACAGGTCCGATAGGTTCGGCGTCGCCAAGTCGTCGTTTGACAAGGGTGAAAGCCTATCCCTTTTATAGACTCTCGGCGCGCCTACCAACATAACGGTTACATTTGAGCACGCGACAGAATTGTTTCGTGTACACTACCGGCGTCACCAAATTGTTAGCCGACCAGGATGAAAATGTGTGCCATTTAAGAGAGATATCGGTTCACTAACCAACATAACAGTTTCAGTTGAACGTATGCTAACATTGTGTTATGTACACTACCTATATATGGAAGTATTGAAGTGACTTAGCTAAAAAAACAATTCTTGTACTAATTCTGTATAATGGATTATTACTGGACTAGGACGAAACATCGTCTCAATCTTGAGTTAATACGATGATATACTCAAACGTAACAGCCAACCCACATATGTTTCCCTTCATCACTTCGTGAACGTTCAATTACTGTTGAAACAAAGATTTTCTGTCAAAAAGCTATTTCTGTTTTGCTTTTCCTCTATATATGATTACGTATTTTTAAAATGTTAATAAATATAATAATAATATTATTATTATTAATAATAATAATGAGAATAATAGTGAGAATATTAATAATAATAAACTATTCTTATTGGAAGGAGTCGAATATGGACATTATACAGTCAAATTCACATTCTGTATTATAAAAAGCATAATCAATTTTTTTAAGTGATCGATATATTTGAATCGACAATTTAAAATAACGATCTATGCTATATTACTCTGATTAGTTCAATTATAGGTAGACGGAAATAAATATTTTCATTATTAGGATTTGATATTTTAACAAGTAATAGTCGACCTATGATTATTCAGTTTTAAGAACTCAGTAAGCGAAAGCTGTTAATTCCTCGCTCCAGACTGCTAAAGCTTGTAACTTCCTTACACACTTTCCCTAATTAATTGACATACTGTGCCGAATACGTACCTGCCTCCGTGTATTCTAGTAACATCCAGTAAAATGCTAAATAAAGGCGTGGGATATTTCCAATGAACATCTTTTTTTAGCATAAATCTGCTATCGGGAAAAATCGTATCAAAGCTGATCTGGCAAGTTGTTTGTTTAGCAGTGACCTGTTCAGTGAATGCAACACATCATCTACAAGCCAATAACACTACACTACCAAACCTATTCCCTATCCATCTACGTGACCAGAATGTTGTTTTATTGATAGCTTCATACTTACTGAGATCATATTATGCACCCAGTCTTAGCTTAGCTACATTCATTACGACGACCAAACAATGGTATCTCTTGGTCTACACGTAATATCCACGTACCATTCACTTGTGTAGTGGATAGGGTGGGCGGGATATTTCATAATTAACAGAAGTTTGTACAAACAGCTACAATAGCTAGTTTATGTTTCACTGGGTACGTATCTGGAACTGGTTTGTTGTGCTTCTCATCTTTACCTATTAATCATCCTTATGGATTTCCATTATCTCCCTCTCCCTTTCTTACATATATGTATATATAAATACATGTGTGTGTGGATGTGTGTGGGTTTGTGTGGGTGTGCGTGTGCTACATAATGTACATGTGTGTGTGTGTGTGTGTGTGTGTGTGTGTGTGTGTGTGTGTGTGTTTTAGGGTACATAGTAAGAGGCAACAGGCACAGAGCATCAACATATCTAAACATCCTTCGAAACCTACCTCCATAAATCTAAATACAACTATACATACATTAATCTAAAAATAAAATGTTCCATACATATAATAAAGGCGTGGGCTCAGGTTTTCGTGATGTTTATAATTCTTACAGAATTATGATCAAACGACTACTACCTAAATAGAATTTTTTTTATATATTAGTACATATATAACGCAGCTATAACTGGAAATAAGGCATATATATCAGTACATATAATATATATTATGATAATAATTTTAATACCAGAAATAATAGTATTTTCACTCAGCCCAAAATAGCACTAGTTTCGGTTATAAGAAACCTTTATCAAGGGCATGTGCCTAAAGTATTTACTTTGCCAGCAATATATATTTATACCAGAATTCCCTAGCTAGTATTTTAGTTCAAACCAGAATCTAGAAACTGTTAGCCTTTGTAGTCTTTGTCTAGAACGAAGCGCTGTTACTGTAATCAAAACAACTGCTTTGATTAGAGCCATTGAAAATAAATCAATTTTCAAATGTGTGTGAATTTACATTTATTTATTCCAGGTTGTACTTCATTGTCGTGATAAAACTGGGGAATTTTACAAGGGACGTTTCTGGAATGAATTTGAAAATAGCTTGGGGATTTGTCCGGTGATTTTTTGTTAGGTCAGTTGGGCTAATTATTTATTTAGGTATAAAAACTCACACATATATATTTCTATTCTTGTAACTATATACAGGTGATATATATATATATGATTGATTCCCAAGTACAAGTAAAAATAATATTTCCAAAACTCTACATTAAATATTTTTTAAATCTTCATTAAAATCAATTTACATTCAGCTAAAAGTTTAATTTTAAAATCATTGATTTTTCTGCTAGTCGTTGGTGTTAAAGAGATAGTCCACCTTGATTTCAAAATTTCAGGAATAATACAGCTATACTCACAAATATCATAAATAATGTCAAAATGTGTAAACGATCACTCGCATATTAAATAATCCAGTTCAAAGTGCTGATTAATTGACTTTTAATGTTCTGTGGACGCCATCATCTTGAAGCTAGATGCCGTCGAAACCCCCAACTCAGTCATCAGGAAACATCACAATCATCTCCTGGAACACCAGATGCTTCCAAGTAAACAGAAATCTCCTGTTAATTCAGGACAGTCACCCAGAAATCATCACGTTCCCCCACCATAACTCCCAGAATACATTGTGTACCACAAGGCTAGATTAGCCAACTCTCCCACAGTTGACAGAGGACTCATCACAACAGTCAGAGCTGGCGTGCCACATGTCCACACCCCCAAATACACGGCGAATAAAGACTGGGAATCATCGACCATTACAGCACAATGATTCAAGAATACAACACTTGATTTGATCAACACCTACATCTCTCGACCCCACCTGTTTGACTTAGACCGAGCAAGAGCAGGTTCGGAGAACTTTCTTCTTGCCGGAGACCTCAATGCCAATTCTGACGTCTGGGGATCGCCCAAGACCATACCAGGCCAACATCTACTAGACCAATTAAACAGATCCGAGAGCATCGTAATAAATGATCCAAAAGTTCTAACAACGGTTTACGGCTCTACACTGGATCTAGTCATCGCGTCCCCACATCTATTCACAGGTACACACTGGCACCAAAATGAAAGACTCACCTCAGACCACATAGCTAACAGCATCGATATTACCAGTGTATTCCAGAAGGCTCCAGGAATCCATATACTATCCAGATGGATCACAGAGAAAGCAGATTGGAATCGCTTTTCGAAGAAATTAAGAAACTGTCCAGACCCGCCGTGACTTTTATAGTAAACTGAGGTGCCACCATGTTAAGCAACTCCCAGTTCGCCCATTGTCATAATAACATAAATAAACACCAGGTGGCTGTGTCCAATAGACGACAGCCGGGGGTCTCTACCCCAAACTTCAACAATAATAATAACTTGCTAGCAGATTCACTTCTATGGTAACAGAGCAATATGCCAAGTCCAGTGAGAAAACGCAGTCGTATTGATATTTCTGCTGCCCAGAAGCGTGAATTATGTTCGCACAGAAACATAAGTGACTCTCCTCAACCAGACCCCCGGAACCCCATTTGAAAAAAACCCGCCCGGGTTTTAAAACCCTTTCCGCCCCCCCGACGCACTAACAGACATTAAACATATATCAACTAGTTCCGCTAAACAGACCTTGATTTGTTCTGGTCATTTATTGTTGAAAAGAAATAAACACACCACAAGATTATTGGTGTCATTGTGATTACAATGGATGTTGGGTATTATTTTTCTTACATATAACGACAGATCTTTATGATCTAAAAATGTGACACAGACTACCGGTATGTCACGGACTCGATATTCCGACATTCTCGTTTATCCGACATATTATCATGTGACAAACATGTCTTTATACTGTTTCTTAAGACCAAATACCAATGGACAATACTAGCGATCTATAGCAATTTGGCCCATTTATTTATTAAGATTCTGCATGGTGTGTGTGCGTATATGTGTGAGCACAATGGGTTTTAGCAATAATAATTTTCTAAATGTGAAGTCCTTTACTCCAACCCATATATGAAGATACATATTAAAAATACGTATAGCTTTAGCAATATGTATTGGGCAAGCCCGATACAGGAGTCCAAAATGGAACGATTTGTAAATAAAAAATAGCCGTTGGGTGAATGTTTGCCCTGTTTAGGTTCGACGCTGGTAATCAGATGACATATATAAAACTAAAGGTAACACTGGAGTACAAACTCGGCTTCCAGACATGCAGCAGTAAAGAAATGTCCCGGTAAAGATAAACTTTATTCGTATCTTCCTTGACGCATAGAGGAATTATTATCCAACTCGCAATTTCCAGATTATTTGTGACTTTGAAACAAGTACTTCATTGTTCGTGGAATGCTCGACTCGCGCACAAACCGACAATACCTTTACTAAAACCTTCAGGAAAACGGAGCCGAAGGCATGCAGGACTATGAGAAATTTCCAAAGACTTTCTCCTCCATCGAAATCTCCCACTGTTCGTAATATCCACATTGCATTCCAGATCGAAATTTGTCCAACAAGTTAACTCCCTCACCGTCCGTGATGTTATCAAATTGAAACGAACCATACAACGAATGCAGTCTAATAACGGGGTAGGACGAATACTTATTGAGAACACGTCGAATATCTGCCTGAGCAAGAGTTAACTGTTGAAAATGTAAACTTAATGAGGCCTTCACTGACGGCTCGTCGTCAAGGTACTGTGAAATATCGACGTGGTCAGGGACGGTCGTGTTGAACAAAACAAGTGGAGATATTCCAGTTTTAGTCTTCTCGGGGACCAAAGAGTTGCGCAAGAAAGAATGTTCTCGGTACCTGCCACTGAAGACAGTATCAAAGGTTTTCACAACAAATAATGACAACAAGGAACATCGAGTTTTTGGATGATCGCACGATTTCGTACGACAATTACAACACCGAAACGACGGTAATATTAAGATGCGATCCGTCAATTCGGCAACGATGAAGGCGTTGAGAAGAGCTTCCCTTTCTAGCTCCAACGTTGCTTTTCCGAAGTCGTAAGGATTCTCGTAGGTGAGGTATTTTGTGGCCGTATTTGAGTAATAGCCGTCCTTATCCACTAACCAGAGTAGGTTTTCCTTGAACCTGTAGATCTTGCCAGATGTCGTACCCATGTAGTTGTTGTGCGTCATGACGCATTCGTGACATGGTGGCTCGTTGTAGAAGTGTCGATAATCGTTTTCAAAATAATACACGCCGCAGGGAAAACGTCTTGCCGAAAGGGCTTCGACTGCTATCGATTTGTTTCTTGCCATCATGCGAATAGCCATGTTCAAGTAGGCCTGATCATGACCGGTGTGGTACTGCAAGTAGAACCTCCAAGCTTTGTCATAAAGAGAAATACAAGCATCAGTTGACCTTACGTACACGAAGCCGCTGTTATGCAGTTCTCTGTCCATCTGAATGTGAAGGTCGCAAGACGAACAGTTGAAGTACGGGAATGGGTTCTTGAACAACACGACATCCACGTCCGATAGAAGAATGGTTCGCCCTAGTTTCAAGAACTGCAGCACGACCCACGTCTTTACGTTGGTCTTCCTATAGTATTCCTCGCTGCCAAAGTCCGCCGCACCAGGACTTCCAACGTCAGATAAATCTAACAGCAGACACCAGTAGCCGTGTCTTTCCAGCTCTTTTACGGATTCGACGTCCAAACAAATCACGAACAACACGTCCCGCAGTTTCAAATTCTCAATCGCCGATCTGATAAAATTCAGACCCATGTCAACAAATCCATAATCTACGAGCGACACGATGAGGTACTCTCGTTTGAAGGCAGTCAACGACTTCGCTAGACGAACGATGAAGTTCCGGCCATTGGGAATAACCTCATTTTCAACCAGTGGCGCCACCGTCGACATACCCGCCCTGCCAACGATCGGCAGAACCGGAAATCTCTTCACTGTCGTCTTATTGATTGCATTTTGTTTTAAGGGTGAGCGATGACCGTTGTTGGGCGAGTACACCGGATCTGCATCAACATCGAGACGATTAAATACGCCGTAGTCTTCTGCCAACAAGACCATACCCCATAACCAGAGAACACAACAGATGATCCCTAGAACAAGGAGACGACTGCGACGACACACAGTCTTCGGCAAATACTTCGGATTCATGCTGCAAAAAGAACGTTATGATATATTAACAGTCTGCTGATTCAAACATTATGATCACGCATTAAAGAGCCCCCTCTATATATATATATATATATATAGTCTTCCGGGAAAATCAGTAAAGTGCACGAGGACAGAAATAGGAGATGGTCCAGCGGAAAAACATGAATACCTGAACTAAATCAGGCCGGGGGTGGTCCGTCTATACTAAACACATCATTATTTAATAGTATATTGCACGCAATCATTGTACAATAGTCACGTGAAACGTATAGTTTATAAATTATGCACACAAAAATTAAAGTTCATACAAAGGTCATTTAAATTTTACTTAATACTATATATCACACAAACCCAGGTAACTTAGTTCGAATTAACCCTCGGATGCAGGCCTATTGCGCGGTCTTATAATGACAATTATGGTATATAGACTCTCACACACACATACACACACAGATAGAGAGAGAGAGAGAGAGACATATATATATATATATATATATATATATATATCATAATTGTGATGATAATAATAGTTAATGACATCTACCGATTACAGCACAATAGATTACACGTGACATTAGAGATGATCAATTTTAGCGTATACATTATTTATCAACACACTGTACGTGATGTGAGAGGGTTCCTATGAGGGTTGCAGGGGCGCCTCAGTGGTCTAACTGGTAGCGCGTTCGAATCTCGGCCTGGGCATATCTGACGGGTGTTTCATTTTGGACTTCGCTTCATTGCCTTTGGAGGTCGATCGGCCCATTTAGCCTACCTTATGCTCAAAGTGGCCGTAAAACATAAATCATCAACTATGAGGGTTCCCTTTGTGCAGTTTCTGAAGCGACGTCGGGATTTTTTTAAATTATTTAGCAGATTCAGCGCTAATGTTTTTTTTTTAATTATTAACTTCGACATTAGTCACACACACCTGAGATAGCTAACATATGGGTCACCTGCCAAGTAAACAAGACCGTCGTGGATGAAACATCGCAGAGGCTGCGTTAACGACAGCTTTCGAACCTTGATCTTAGAAGGACTGCGCCAGTACTGGGTTATCAAGTGTGTTAAGGGAGCATCTCGATATAATAATAATATATCGAATTTGGCACAATCTAACTGACTTGAACTCGATTTCCCAAATCCCATCAATGGCGGAAATAAAGAGACTGCCATAAAGCGTTGATTCGATCATTAAAAAATTACCGTATTATGTAACTGGTCCTTTAATGGGCAGTTTTTCTGTGTTGGAGTGGTATTCGTTTACTGATAATTAGATTTACAGGCAGCGGAAACTCGATATATCTAGTCACTGTCGGCTTCGCGTGAGGTTAATGATTTACAAGTCAACGCAATTTTTTAAATGATGAATACACTCAGCGAGAGTGAGAGAGAGAAGCTGATATCCGCCTCGCATTACTAGCTACAGTCCGTATGTAACCGTTGTGCATAATCACGGTCACATCGTGGTGACTCATCCGCATTAAGTACCCCCCAAAACCATAGTTCTCGCTACATATTGTGGGTCGCCTCGATCAGAAGTCTCATAGTATAGGCGGAAGGATAACGATGATAAGTCTGGTACTTTTTCCTGGAATCGTTCAGAGTGCTGGCTATATATTCGTCGTACAGAACGGTGTACGAATTTAGCTCGCATGAATGATAACACCAACTGGTTGCTCGCTTGTGTTTCGGGAAGTATCTCCAGACTGTCGCTTGTTCAGCACAGCCTAACCTAACCAACTGGTTCAAGACGTTCCCATGTAAATACACACCGGCGTTCAGTCGAGCGGTAACTCGCTTTCATAGTAATTCCAAAGTGTGCAACACGAATATGAATACCGATATCCCGGAATACACCTCGCCGCCGCTGAATACGTCAGTGGCGGCCTCTGACGACGAAACTGGCGAAATCAATTACATCTATCGGACAGCATATCCGCTGAATGTCATCTATCTGGTCATCGGGTTTCTTGGTCTCTTGGGCAACGTCTTCGTCGTCGTCGTGATCTTCAGCTCAAAAATTATGCGCATCCATCGCACGAATATCTTCATCGTCAACCAATGCTTCATCGACGCTACGGTGGCCGTTTTCCTCATTCTGACGACGATATTCGAAAACGACGGCCGCCAATTCGACGCCAGCAACGTCAGCGACGTGCTGCTCTGTAAGCTCTGGCTCAACAAGCTCTGGCTGTGGAGCTTCCTGGTCTCGTCCACCTACAACCTGATGGCGCTGACCTTTGAACGCTACCTGGCAATCGTGCATCCGTTCGTGCATAAGGTAAAGGTCACTTCCGGCAAATTGG
This sequence comes from Paralvinella palmiformis, assembly GCA_025642065.1. Taxonomy (NCBI): domain Eukaryota; kingdom Metazoa; phylum Annelida; class Polychaeta; order Terebellida; family Alvinellidae; genus Paralvinella; species Paralvinella palmiformis. Next base: position 90,139 of record JAODUP010000662.1, on the reverse strand, counting down.
CCCTGACATTGGCCGCCGTCTGGCTGATCGGCCCGCTCTACAACATGGCCTACATGCTGCCGTCTACGGTCATCAAGCAGCACGGGAACTGTTCCGTGTACAGCGAGTGGCCGTCGGCGCGTACCCAAAACATAGTCGGCGTCGTCACCATCATCTTCCAGTTCATCATCCCGCTCTTCTTCCAGATCGCCTGCTACGCCCTGATCGCGCTCAATCTGCGCAGACGACTCGAGCCGCCCGCCAGCGGCCACGACGCCCAATCGCGCGGCAGTCTCGTCTCGCCGACGGGAGGGAACGAGCTCCACAACCAGAACATCTCCAGCGCCCTAAAAAACATCATCAAGACGGTATTCATCGTCTCGATCTGCTTTCTCTTCTGCTGGACGTGGAACCAGATCTACTATCTGATGTTTCACCTGAACCACGACGGAGCAGCCAGCTTCTCATCGACGTTCTACAACTTCACCGTGGTCATGGTGTTCGTGAACTGCTGCGTGAACCCGTTCGTCTACAGCGCCAAGTACAAGGCGTTCCAGCGCGCCACAAAGAACCTCTTCTGCGGAACTCACCACAGACTGTGGGGCTCGAACTCGTCTGAGATGACGCCCACTTGAGGTGCCCATGTTTGTATGGCTCAACGGCCCCGGTCGATTTGTTTGTGAACGACACAGTAAGAAAACCGAACAAGATATGGCTGCCGAGTCCGTGTAGCTCTGGGCCACCCCCATGGCGGTTACGAGAGGCCACCTCAAACAGAAACTGTTGTATCTCACAGATTCGCGAATTATCCGAGAAATGATCTCCCCTGGTGATGTCAGCTGATGCAAGTTTCTGGAAGCTAAAATGCGTACGTGATTTCTAAGCACGACACCATTTGTCAATTGTAAGAGACCGTCTGTGTGTACTGATACACATGTGTGTGTGTCTGTGTATGTTTTGTGTCCATTAGCTGTGTATTATTGAGAGCATGAAAAACGAATGAGCGTCTAAAATGAGCCGTGATTGAACGAGTGGTTGGTTTCTTTCCACTATTCCTTAATACTATGAGATAATCCGGCGGAAGCCTTTTACTATACGACTTGGAAGTCTGCTGAACAGTAATCTCCTAACTGCGTCCCCATGATATATATATATATATATATATATATATATATATATGAGAGAGAGAGAGGGAGAGAACGTACAGCAATGTATATTATTTGCCTTTTTTTAACAATATTAATCCAATTCACGAATTAATAAACTATGAACTATATTCAGTAGAATACTGCATTTTGTTTACTGAGTCACACCCAAGTATACTCTCAGCAGCCATTCACAGTTTTCTATCTGTATCCGGTAGTGTTAGCCGTCGCCAGCATCACGAACCGATTAACACTACACACGTTGAGCAACATTATCTCCTTCAAATTATATACACTGTAATTTAAGAGAGTACAATGAGCATATTACAGTATATTCTCAGTACACCGTTTTTACGGCTACACAACGATACGCTATGTGACTGGTAGGACGTTTGGTAAAACAAACAGCACAAAACGTGTCTGTGACAGTATTTGTCCTTAGACTGCCTACTAGTAGGATAACCTGAATCTGTAAGAAAGACACAAACAACGACGTAATAAGTGACATATTGTACTGATAAACATACACCATTACACACACACACACACACACACACACGGCGCGCGCGCACACACACACACACACAGACATATATATATATATATATATATATAAAAAACTGTATGCACCTATAGCTAATCGTCAGAGTGAAGTGGGGGGGGGTTGTGAGTGAATAGATTAGTCAGTGAATGAATGAATGAGTAAATGGATGAGTGACTGAAACCTAGGACATATAACCGAGGGGCGACTGCTGGGTGAAACATCCTCCAAAAACGTGGATGACCCAGATCCGCAGAGTGACCAAACATAGCGGCACTCCTACGGCAGGTTACGCGGTGTTTTTGTTTTGTTACAGAAGTAATGTAACGTCGTCTCGTAATAAATAATTTATCAACTAATCAGCGTAAAGTTGTAAACACTTCCTTGTAACAGCATCTAGACGAATAAAAACGCGTCGCTGTCGATAACCGCCATTACTTGTCATGCGCAGCATAAGCCCCAATTAACGATAATCAGTCATTTTCTCGGTAAACAGTCAACAAAAATCAGTTATCAATGTATCGGATAACAGGAAACCGGAATTAAACTCTCATATTTATGTCTATATAAAACTGAACCAACCGCCACCTGCTGAATAATAGGATATCAGACACTCGGTAGGAAAAAATTAGTATATCTAATACGGGAAAAACCCAAACAAACGAGACTCGCTTACTGTAAATAAAACAGTAAATATCAAGACTGACTGTTTCATTATGGGATGTATGTCTTCATTACATAAAAATAGTATAGCCTATTCCGTATGTTAGCATTATTCAAAGTTCGTGGATACTTGAATCCAGGTAAACGTGAGGCCAACGACACTTCAGTGAAATACACCATACCGTGGAAGATTCGGGAAGAATGGGCATATTAAACGCAATAATTTCTATAACGTCTTGCCTGAAATCAAAATAAACTACTTTCAGATGTAGAGTAACCTCTAATTGTACTCTATCGTTTACCTGTTGGCTAGTATCATAGGATGTTTATCACATACTGTTCACATAGTTCAAGGTCAGTACTATAACTCAGGACACCCGAGTTGGAACCTTCGACTTCGCTGCATTACCTTTGGAGGTCGCTCGTTTATCCTACCAGTTGCACAAAAGTGGCCGTAAGACATCAATCATCATCAGTACCGTAACTAACAACATAAAACTGGGTCTGATGTCACAATATGAATGGATAGGGCACGTAATCGTGTAATAAATATGACGATCACAAAGACAATGTGCCTAAAAATAATCTTTCTTATGGCCATTTGTTTTTAATGTGACAAAATTAATCGAGTATAATGAGCCGAAGTTAGATCTCAAACAAACGTCAGATGTATCAAGGCCGGAATGTGAACCCTGATGTAAGAGCTCTGTGACCAAGCACGTTACTAGTTTAGCCATTGAGACGCCTAAGTGATGTGATTTATTTTCAATTTGCCAAAAATATAGAAAATTAAATAGACATTACTCGCTGACTGACCGACTTCTTTTACAGATCGTTTTAGTTCAGAATATACAAATAGTCGTTGTATTAATGATTTTTAAAGTATTGTTTTATTTCCTTCCACTTTTCCTAAGATGATGATGATTGGTGTATTATGGCCACTTTTGTGCACATTGTAGGCTAAACGGGCCGAGCGACTTCCGAAGGTAATGAAGCGAAGTCAAAGATGAAACAATCATCAGATATGCGCACACCAAGATTCGAACACGGGTGGTAGTGAGCTGTGGTCCAACACGCTATCGTCCGTTAGACCACGGAGGCGCTCCCAGGCTTTTCCTAAGAATACAAATAATTAATTTCTAACATTGCTAATCATAAGATATTGGTTTCTGATTTTGGGGTCATGTTTTTTTTCTTCTTCTGGTTTCCTGTGAAATTCACTATCACGGAAACTAAATTCTGCTTGTTGTGACTCAGTGATGTTTTATTAGCTACCAGTATGTTATATAAGATTATATTATAGCCAGTCTACACATTCTTAGGAACAAGTAAATCTGTAACCTCTGCCAAAAGAGAAACGTGATTTCCACAGAAGTGTTTCATATTACAAAGGGAAAAAAAACGAGGAAGAAGTTCCTTGCACTACACTCTTGATGATGTCATACAGTAATCCTATTTAAAACAAACCGAGTTTCATAATACTTTAAGCTAATAATTTCTAACTATTCAGTAGAGATGCTCAGCTACGGTATTTATCACACCTAAAACAGGTGGCCGAGGCAACCATATGGTGCAAATACAGGTGTAGCTCACATCCGAACTCAGAACCTGAAGGTTTGCAGTGCAGTGCTCTAATGATTGAACAAATGCTGGAAAGTAACTGTATCACACATTTCTATTTAGAGCACTGATAGCACAATCACATAATAGGTTTACTACAATTCTGCTTTCCCAATAGCAATCTTGGGAGAGGGAATAGGACTGACCAATCAGTAAGAAGTCCAATACTGGTAGTAAGTGTTTAACCTTTCACGTGTCATCCCCGTTTCATGAGCATCAGTGATTCCAATGAAACAAATCCAATCCAATCCAAAATACATTCCACAGTCCAACTGAAACCAACGTTTCGACATCACCAGTCTGCAACAGAGGAATTGATGCAAGTCGGAAGCAAGGACCTTGACTCAGAACACTACCCATTGTCATCTGCCAGCTCTTGGCCTGCTTGGCAACCAGAAAGTGTGGAGAGAACTGATTTATGTTTAACACAGAATGAAACCTGTAACCTCAGCCTTGCCACATAACAGTGAAGAGACTGGAATGGTAGTTCATTTAATGTAGCTGGCACACTCACTTTGGCATGATGTATATGGTCTGTAATTAACTGCTTCCCCCACTGGCTGGTGCACATGGAAGGCTATAAAACACCAATCATCATCATCATCATTCCCCATTGGGACTTAATTTGGAATACCACAGATCACTACCACCTGTGTTCAAATCTCGTCATGGGAACATCTGAAGGTTGTTTCATCTTCAACTTCCCTTCATCACCTTTAGAGGTCGCTCTGCCTATTTACCCTTCCATGTGCACAAATTTGGCCATAAAACACCAATCATCATCACCATCCCAAGTGCAAAACTAGGTGTACTTTCTCTCTCTCTCTCTCTCTCTCTCTCTCTCTCTCTCTCTGTATATGTGTTTGTGTGTGTTTAAGGAGTTTGTCTGTGTGTTATTTCTTTGTATTTGTGAGAGAGTATATAAGTGTGTGTGTGTGTGTGTTTGTGTGTGTCTGGTATATTCGGAAGAGTAGCCATTTTCCTGAATAGAACCTCATCTTCTGTATGCCATGATCATAAACGAGGAGTCCAGTGCTGTAACTTGTGTGATGACAGGGATAATTCCAACTGTCTAATTTAAAACCAGCAACCCCAATGTGTTAGCGTGTTATTGGCTATAGACAACGAACTGGTTGTCTTAAAAGCCAAACATTCTGGTCCCAAAGGCTGTCTCTGATAAAGATCTTACTGTGCAATGAAAATCTGACAAATTGTCAATTATTAAGTAACTAAAACTACACACAGACAAATACACCTCCCTCCAAACAAATTACTGAACTTTCAGAGATATTTTAATATCTCACTATAATTCTGCTAAAGTTCAGACTATTATTTAATATAATATAATGTCATGAGTAAAGAAGTTAATTGTCTGAGTTGGATATCGAAACTATCATCATCATTAATCCAAAGAGTTGGTATTTTTCCTCTCAAGCAATAGAATACTTACTCACTCACTCACTCACTCTGACAAAACACACAAAACTAAAATTTGAACTTCTCTGACCGAAAACACTATTAAAGCTTTTAATCTGTTGGTATATACATCATGGGTAGGGAAAGAACAAAAAGGTAACTTACTTTGCATCGTTATTATTCTGTCTCACAATTTCTCTCAGTAACACACTGAATCAGAGGCGAATCTTACTGGATGAACTGGTAGTGTGGCTACCCACATGGCTCTTTCTCCCGGTTCAAGCCCAGATTGGGCTACGTCCTAAGGTTGTTTCATCGTTTGCTTCACCTAAGATAAGATAAGACATGATAATCATTTATTTGACTAAAAGCATAAAAGGCAACAGTAGCACAAGTGCCGTTTACAGACAGTGATACACAAAAGAAAAAGTATTAAGTGCGGATGAAGTTCGAATGGTTATATACAGATGAGTAACATAGAATGTTTGTTATACATGTACACATAATACAATACATCCACTTGTACATTAGACCCATTCACGCACTGAAACCTAGCAAAATATCCGCATTATTGTAGAGACAGGAAAGTGCATTGAAAGTTATTTGCACAACAGATCTTATACAGTGGATAAAACACACATGTTACAATATGAACAGTTACATGCTGGTACTACTTACCTGTAGGCAATCATACCTTTGAAAACACTGAATGATACATTTTCATCCAGCGTATCCCACAAAGTTGCGCTTTCATATTTTATTCAATATTTACTATTATTATACTTGGGTAGATTTAATTGTGACTTTCGTGATGTACAGGTGTTCTTTTAGAGAAGACATAGTGTACAGATATTCAGGATTTAGATAACTGATTCATTAAATACTTCCAAAACTATTATTCTTATCCTATTTGAAGGTCACAGAACCTATTTAGCCTACCATATGTACATGGTTCTCACACCCAAGGAAAGATTATTTTCCAGGACAAAATTACCATTTCCTAGGACAAATTAAACAATATTTAAAGGTAATAAATCAAGATATGTGCAAAAAACATATTATCACGAGCCCTGAGCATCTGCTTTGCTGTATCATTATTTTATATACCGGGGCTCCATTTAAAGTTCATGCTTCCGTCTAACACACACATCAGCGATTGAGACTTGATAAATCACGATCCGTTTATTCACGATCCATTGTTAATGAATATCAATGATCCATTTCTGATATTCACATTTCCATTTTCAATAACATCACAAGTAACTTTTACAACTATTCATTTTCAACTACATTCACCGAGAGCCAAACAAAAACTGATTTAAATTTTGAAAAGGGTTGCCAGCTCTAAGCTGGGTCAGAGGTTACATGGATTACGAAACAGCCAATGAGAAATATTCAGGTCCCTCGCCAAATCCGAACAACAAAGCTAAGCCAATGACATTTGAATATGGCATGGAACTCATGAGTTTTCAATTTCAGTTTTAAATATTTCCAAACCGTTACAACATTTTAAACGTACCAAAGTCTGAACAGCAATTAATCATTTATCTCTAAATATTTCCAAATTGTTACAACATTTTAAATGTACCCGAGTTTGAACAGCAATTAATCATTTCTCTCTCAAAGCACATCAGTGTATAAAACAAAGAACATTTACAATCCATATACATAGATATATTAATATAACAAACTTCAATTATTCAAAATCTGATAATATGATATTTATTCGGTGTTTAATTGATTATTGACATTTTTATGATACAGTCCCCTCCTCATCCTTTGTAGCTGTCTCATTCACCCACCCACTTTTATTTAAATTTTAACTAACACGGGATATCAGGACTAATTGTACCGGAATTCTTTTTCGTCTATAATCGAAGTTTTCTTCTACAGACATAATATTAATTAACAGGCTTTTTGGTTCTAAGTGAATATATTCATAGGCAATATTGTTTCCAGGACTTTTCCAGATTTTTTAAAATTCAAGGACATTTCCAGGACTTGGAAAATGAATTTGTTATTTTCCAGGATTGGGAACCCAATATATATACATATATATATATATATATATATATATATATACATATATATATATACACACACACACACACACACACACACAAGTGGATATACAGCAACAGTTATAGTTACATCAAAACACAGACACACGCCATGTCACTGACAAATAAACAAGACACTTTACAGATAAGAAAGAGGTCATCTACTTCTCTTTTTGATAGGATTTCACTGATAAAACAAACAAACAAACAAAACTGCCAAGACATAGAGTGTAAATATTGTTATTAGTTCTTGATTTTGGATGGTTTGATTTTGGGGGAGAATCCCCAGGCTGTCGCTTATTCAACACAGCCTCTATGTTGGAGGGGTTGAAAAACCACCTCCCACACCACTCCCAGGGGAGCAGTATGGAAAGATGGAGCTGGAATACCCCGAGGGTGGTCACTGCCAGAGTGTTTTAGGTCCTCGGGGGGTTCCTTAACGTCCCCTTTTATTTTTAGTAATTCAGTGGAGACGGCAGTGCCATTTAATGAAGTCATCCACCCACAGCGGAGCCGAGAAATTAATCTCTTGAACGGTTTCGACCTCTTGCTGTGATCGAACCTGTGACCCTTGGCAACAAGTACTTGGTGTTTAACCGCTAGTCTTATTTATTTACCAATAAAACATAAATCTGTATGTTACTAATTATTAAAACCACTACAAAATTTACACATCAGAGTTAACAGATAAGGCATTCTTCCTCATAATAAGTGCACATTCCGTGTGAATGATTGCCAAATTGAAATACAATGAGGATATATAAGTAACGATAAGGAAGTTATAAGTGGCCTACTCAAAAACAATTCAATCTCAAATCTGTTTGTATTTGGTTATTATTTATCGCAATTATAGAGATTATTCAACCCTGCTTACAAGAAAATTGTATGCTGAATAGGAAAAGGTTATTATAAAAAGTCTCAGTTCTGAGAATTGGCAGGTTATGGTTACGCATCTGAACCAGAATATTAAGGAGAGTGAGTAAGTCTTATAAGGACGGAACATGCACCAATTGCACTGTCCAATTAACAAACAGGATTTAGACACTTTCAATATAGTCCTCTACAGAGGATCCAAATTATCTACAACAAGAAATAACAACCACGTAATGTCATATGACAGGGTTCGTGACCATATATATAATAATATAATAATGCATGTTTATATATCGCCAGAACCAGGTAACTCTGTTCTGAGGTGCTGTACAATATTATTATCCCTGACTCAGACCTGTTTCTACCCAACACATATCTCAACTCCCAAGGGAGCATACACGCATACTGCCATTATAGGCGCAAAGCGTTACTCAAATACATGGCCATTGCGTCCTGTCAGGTACTAATTTTATGGATGAGTGAACCAGTCGCCACATGACGACATTGCAGCTCCCGGAGATTCAAACCCGCGACAGTTCGGTTACGAGTCCTACGCTCTAACTAACCGCGCTATCATGGCTCAATCACTCGCCACAGTGAGCGCATCTTTCTCCCAGTGAGCATCAGTAGATCCACACTGCTGAATGCTAATACTTGGTGCCATTAGCTAGTATAAAGTGTAGTATAGTCGCCAGGAAAATCTCACCCCTTAACTTAGATCAATTCGGCTGTTTTCCCACTTTTTCTCGACAAAATTTGGCCACTTTTTTACTTGGACTCCATTTTATACGAATAGCATGCTATGGGATTTTATTGATCCCATATTACCTACACATTGCCGAACTAAGCATTTTATAATTAAGAGAAAATGGTACAACAAACTCTGAAATGCTCCCATATGGCTTCTTTGGGAGCTAAATTTGAAACAAATTCCCAGCAGGCCCCATGGCTTCAATTACATCCGTCCAAAATCAGAACCAGTAAAACAATACCTGGCTAGTACTTCACAAAATCCACTAGCCACAGTGGCTAGTGCTGCACATTTTTGGTGTCACACCTTGATAAGATCAACTTAAGGTAGTTCAATATTGAAAATAGGAATATCTCAAATGGAATGCTCATATAGATCTACTGGTGAACACTAACTATAAAGTTATTGGTGAAAGGATGACTTTTAGGGACTTTATTTACCAAATACAGGTAACTTGACTTGAACCATGGTTTGGAGGCATAATGAACAGTACTCTAACCAATGCAATATCAGAATGCCGATATACGTATATATATATATATATATATTGTGTGTGTGCTTGTATGTGTGTGCATGTGTTGCTGTATGTGTATACACACACACACAGACATACACATGTACTAGGAATTCTAATTTATGACTACAGAGAACAAAGCATATACATTCACATAAAGAAATATTAACTATATATAACTTGTGCCTATGGAGTAATTAATCATGACACACGACACACATTTTCTTAATTTCTCTTTTTAAATTATGCACAGATTTGATTCCCCACTTCTTTCCTAATTGTCATACACATAAATTTTCCTGCAGAAATTAACCTGAAAATTGTCATTTCTGAAAAACATAGGTGTCTTTTTCTTTTTGATATATAACAGTTTTTGTTTATAGATTAACATATAAATATATTTGGCATTATAAACAATGGCAGCCATCTTTTCTATAATTTGCCCTGCAGACTTATGTAATCGAGGTTTCTCCCATATTAACATTAAACATTAATTCTGTTCTAAAACTGCTAATCAGCTTAAAACTGATCAACACCATTAAAAGATGAATTGATAATCAGTTTGTCTGATTCAGTGATTAAATTATCAGAGATCCCTAGGCTTCAGTGGCTTAATTACATTTTATCCCAAAATAATTTGTTTTGTAAAGTTCTACTTGTTTGCTCCTTAATTTTATTGATGATTAGGATGAAACATTTATTGCATATATATGACTGAAATAAAAGAACAGAGGATGGTATTTTTAACTTTTTTAACATTTAGGAAAAAGAGATTAATAATATTAAATTAATAATAATTTAATAATATTGGGAATAATCAAAATCAACAAAAAGGACACTTTAACCAACTTGTGCAAGATATCTATACAAGTATCCAAAAGTCACTTAAAATTATTAATTATTACTTGTGGAATGGAGTTCAGCTTTCTAGAAAAGAGGCCTAAGGTGAATTATAATTTTCTGATGTTTTCTTAGGTGAAGACTAAATATTTTTTTTAACATTTAGGAAAAAGAGATTAATAATATTAAATTAATAATAATTTAATAATATTGGGAATATGACTAGATAATCAAAATCAACAAAAAGGACACTAAAACATTATTCAGATGTTATAGGATTGTTGTCAGGTAAGGGCGAAGGTAACTTAGGGCAATGGTTCATAAGGAAGAATATTACACCAGGCGAAAATAAATAAGGGGCAAAGAAATTCGAGGACGAATAGACCTATTCTGCAGACAAGAAACATAATCCCTTGTGGCTAGTATTAGCTTTTCCTCACATTGACATTGTGTAAACCACATTCCGTTTAACTTATATCGACTGGCTGGTCCGCATCCAACGTACCAATACATATAATAGCTATACCGCATCTGATACAATTAGCGATACTCAACGTCTACCTGTCATCAGCCGCTCAGGTGTGAAAGGGCTGTCGCACAGCCTTGCTCTGTGAAACAGCCTTGCCAACAAACAGGGTTAATGCTTACGGTAGCACATTGCGAACAACGTCTTAATTGTCGTCCAGTACGGAACATATTTACCACATCAAGCCAGTATGAGTGTGGTAAATATAATAATAATCTAAATACCCTTTTTGTACTAAACATGGGTGTATTAATATAAACTATTTGTCATAATTTGAAGATTAGAAAACAAATTATGGCAATGTCTGAGTAAGTAAACAACGATTTTGTTATATTCAACTTTTGTACACACATTATTTTAAATATAGTTCTTATATTTATTACTATTCATTTATATATATATATATATATATATATATGTGTGTGTGTGTGTGTGTGTGTGTTTGAAACTTTATCATAACGTTTAATAATATTGGCGGTGGTTACGAAATATTACTAAATATTATGATAAAATTCCGAAAAATCTCAGCAACATGATAGGCAAACACACGCATGTCACCTGGCGAACGTTAGACTAATTACACAGGTAGGGAAGATATCTACCGGAAGAAATAAAGACGTGATACAGATATTATATAAATTAGTAAAACGTACGTATAGTTTGTCGATGAGTGGTACCGTGAACATTGGTAACATATTTCTTGTTATTAGCTGCCAGTGGTAAGAGGGTAATTTGTGAGATATGGGTTGTTAACGCTCGGTAAGTGTGACTCGATGAGAATCTTGCGTGTTTACAAAGTAACCGTTCTAGCACAAGTAGGTGAGCATTAGAATAATTAGCACATGGAACAGTCTGCTTAGGTAAGTAGCCGAAGCCCCCAGCATTAATTCTTTCAAGAATGGTCTACACAAATACTGGAGCGACCAGGAAGTTGTCTTCAATTATAAAGCCTAGCTGAACGCTAGCAGAAAGAGTGCGGACGGCCGTATTTATGAAGACCTGGAAACAGTGGCAGCCAAGTAGCAGCCACCTCCAGAAACATCCTTAAGTATCCTTAAGTAAGTAAGTAAGTAAGTATTATGATTTTTCTATTCTTCACACCAACTAAAACATGTTGCAGTCGAGATACTTCTTTTGTAAAATTACTTGTTTTATTTTATAATAATAGACTATGTATGTCATCTGTTCTAAATATATTTCGAATTAGTCCTCGAGGTGAAGCTGTAAATTACAGACCATGTGTTCAGGCATAGGCAGCCACGTAAAATAACCGCCATTTTACATACGTAATACCAAATTTGAGACTGGTATAACAGAGAAAGGCGTCCGTCTCCACTTACAACTAATAGTCAATAACGCGCCACTAGCTCACAGCCAATCAGAGCCGTTTATACATAAACTGTATCCGGTGATGTGTAAACTACAATTGCTTTGCTTATACTACAATTAACCCAATAAAGTGTAATATGATAATAGTAGTCACGCAACATGCCATTTCGGCTGTTTTTATTAAGCTAACTGAAATATTGGTATTCGGGATCTGAGCGCAGACAGAGCAATTAAGTGGATTTATTTCCACCTTCGACTCCAGTGACGTCACGGAGGTTTTCTCACTGACGACAGTAATTAACACGGTGTGACTTGTTTGGCGATTCTGGCGCCTGCGCTATTATTAGTCTGACCCAGAGATCGTATCGATTAGACTTAAATGCACTTGCTGTCGTTGGTGGTATTTTTAAACTCTTATGTTGCTGTTTTAAGGCCACTTTTGTGCACAAGTTAGGCTAAATGGGCCGAGCGACCTCCAAAGGTAATGAAGCGAGTGAAACATGAAAGAACCTTCTGATATAACCCAGCCGGGGTTTGAATCCAGGTGTTTATACTCTTATAATTCGAGTATAAAAACACCATTAACAACAACATAAGCTTATTGAATGTCAAGTGTATTTATGTCTAATCGAATTATGAAGCACAATATATATACTATATATATATATATATATATATATATATAGTACCCAATTGTGCTTTATAATATATATATATATATATATATATATATATATAGGTGTATGTGTGAGCTCGCGCGCGCGCGTGTGTGTCAGTGGATCGTTGATTGATGTGAACTAATCATGATTGATGTGTAACGGCAACTAGTGTGCACATGGTAGGATAAATGGGCCAGAGGTAATGACACGAAATCAAAGATGAAGCACCCTTCACATATGCCCACGCCGATATTCGAACCCTGGTCGTAGCGATCTGTGATCCAACGCGTTACCAATTAGATCAGGGAGGAGGTGTGAACCAAAGGGATATATACTATTATATATATATATATATATATATATATATAATATATACACAATTGTGCTTAATAATATATATATATATATATATATATATATATAGGTGTGTGTGTGAGCGCGCGCGTATGTGTCAGTGGATCGTTGATTGATGTGAACTAATCATGATTGATGTTTAACGGCAACTAGTTTGCACATGGTAGGATAAATGGGCCAGAGGTAATGACGCGAAATCAAAGATGAAGCACCTTTCACATATGCCCACGCCGATATTCGAACCCTGGTCGTAGCGATCTGTGATCCAACGCGTTACCAATTAGATCAGGGGGGAGGTGTGAACCAAAGGGCGATGACTGACCCTATGCGAGCGATCGTAACGTATCACAAAGTATATGCTATTAGGTTATTTCATACATATTTGCGTGTTCGTGTAATATACTTTGTAGTCTACTTGTATATGTGCACTTCAACCAGATGCTCAGTGGAGTGTGACTTTTCTTCATTGTGCCGCTAATGGTCTAAGTGGATAGGCTGTGATTCACCCATTGTTTTGAGTTCTTGCCGTGTGCTCAGAGCAGCTGACTGACGGCAGATTTTATACGAAGAACTTCCTGAATTGTCCCTTGTATTCTATTAAACCCAGAATTATATATAACTAGGGTAAGTTAATTAGTTGGTGTACAAGAAAAGGTACTGTGTGAGAAGCATAAATTTTGTTTTGTGTAATATTAAGTATTTGAGAATTTGAATCTTCTATAATTGACATTTCAGTTGTGTGGGAGATTTGTGATTTGAAAATAGCGTGTAGAATATTTAGGTATTGGCTGAACTAGCCGTAGGTGTTTTTATTTGGACCTCATTTTATTCCTGTTCTGGGGATTGCTCTCACCATGTATTGTGCTCATGAGAGACTACAGTAGAAGGAAATATTGGTGCTAACGTATAGACTTACTCCAGTGGCACAGAAGAAAAGCGTGTTTTGAACGACTGACAACCTTTTATTGCTTTTTCTGTTACTAGGATATGTACTGATCGCAAAACACGAGTATCTAAAGTGGCACCCATGGGTAAATATATTTTTTACAGACTAAATTCAAAATGGCCGCCAAAATCGTCGTAGTCAAACCCCAAATTAGCAATAATACATACTGTCACTCTGGATATGAATCGCGTAAAAAATTCAAAATGGCCGCCAAAAATGCACAGTAGGAAGTTGCATCCAAAACGTGATCATTCCCCGGGAAAACTGTGATATGTTTTTTTTTAAATTTCTGTTTTTATTGAATGGAAAGTTGCAGATAAGAATACTGCGGACATTAATGCCATCATTGGGCTAAATATGGCATGTTAATATATCCGAAATAGTCGCCAAAAGTAAATCCAAACAATTTTGTTTTGAGACTATGTCTCTCTCTTGACTTGCACGATAATAATGTAACATATAGCTGCGGTTATTACTGTCCATCAGTAAGAAACTATTAATGTTAGTTATCTGAACATGGATGTTACGCTGTATGGAAAAGTGTGGATGCCTTGAGTTAAAGACTATGCCACAAGCATAGCATAACGTTATTTGGTTTTAATACTTCTCAGATCAATATTCACCGTAGAGCAAAGGAGCAAATAATGCATCATGTACGGTGTGTCTATACCTACGTAAGGTCTATATAATAAATCGGATAATTAGAATATAGTCAAACCCCCAAATCCGACCCCCTCTGTAACTCGACCATCCTTGTAAATGGACCACTTTTCACAGCCTTAAATTATCTCTTTCTTCTATAACTCGGCTACCTTCCAACTCCACACTTCGGCCTTTGATCGCCGTCTCCGTCACCCCGTATGTCGATTGAGGGCCAACTTGTAGCAATGTTTAGGTTCACAAACGCATGCGTTAATTTAATTGGCTGTTGTCATCCGACTGCTGGCCAATCAGGATCGTTTGCAGCTGGAGTTAGAACGACGGTGTCAGAATGAAGCCATGCACGATTGATGGCTGTGTGACTAGCTGAGGTGTAACTGTGTGAAAACGACACCTGTTTATCTGAAATGCCTGTTTGTATTACTTATAATAGCGGCAACATCTGAAGCAGTGTTTCAATATATTTTCGTTTCATGTTCGTAGAATAAATAAACTATCAAACCATCAGGTGTATAAATATAGCAGCAGCCCGTCAATGGGTAAAGTGAGCTCCGGTGGCCTAGCGGTTAAGCACCCGGCACTTGGTGCCAACGGTCACAGGTTCGAACCCCGTAAGAGGTCGAAACTTTTCTAGAGATTAATTTCTCGGCTCACAACATAGTGGGTGTTTAACCACGTTAAATGGCGCTGCCGTCTCCAATGAATTATTTGAAATCAAGGGGGACGTTAAAACCCCCTGAGGACGTAAAACACTCTGGAAGTGACCACACTCAGGGTATTTCGGCTCAACTTCCGACCTTCAGGGTGGGGAAGGGTTCAACCACTCTAGAGGCTCAATGACAGCCTGATTTCCCGAACAGCAAAGCCAAAACCAATGGGTAAATAAGTTCTATTGTTAAATTTGCTTTACATACCAAACCATATCTATGGCATGATATAAAATGGTAAATGATCAAACATCTTGTTTTAATCGTGAAAGTAATCGCTAATTATGATTACATTTAAAATATAATCGATTCAGATTACATTGCATCTGGAAATGGCGATTACGATTACTGGAAATAATGTAATCGATTACAATCCATTACGTTTACACCAACCCTGATATCCATACAGCGGATAAATAGATAATTAAAGCAGCAATGGGATTATATAGTTGGAGGTAACATGTAGAATTATGATTTAATTGAAAACAACAATTAGTATTATGATTTAAAACATCATTACATGAGAATAAACATAGCCGCACAAAAACAATAAGTTGAAAGGCAGCAACGGTTTCTCATATAACAGAGTTAATTCTATTCTTCATCTTCATCATCGACAGAAGCAACACCAGTCTTGGATGTTTCATTACAACAGTTCACTGTTTTATGACACACATATTATTGAATATGCAAGCTGGACAATATCACATGAGCACTTAGCAGAAGAACATGGCCTATCCAACGAGCAGCAAATCCTTACGATCTTCTTGATTTCAAGAGGCAATGGTGATCTATCTGGTGGAATTGCTACAGAACAACAAAGCAGAATCCCTATGTAATGTCCAACTATAGTGTATCGGGTTCAGAGCAGGTGAGTCAGCCTGTAAAGGAGACAGCCAGATCATTGCCTGATAATGAGCATTGTGAACGTGTTCCTCAAATGCCTCACTTGTAGGTGGCAATTAAGGAGTTTCGGAAGAGATGCTATAGCGGGCTTAGTCATGTTTTATGCCCAAACATCATACTGAATGATTAATACATTCCTAGTAACCTTTCAGCCATACCATACTCCAATGAATTTGGTGAACTCAGTAAGAACATCGACCATCTGTGCTTCATGTCTTCCTAGCCTGGTAAGAATGTACCCAGGACTCAACACTTTCAAGTACTGTTCCTTTTTTTCCGTCTTCTTCATGTCATCTCTCAGGGTAATTGTGCCATTACTTATCCCAATGGGGGTTTGTCCTGCCCTGTTATAACAAGTTTATTTTCACATTCACACATATCCACTCTAATGTCACTTTGCAGTTGCGTTAGTAGTAATGCCATAGGATGTGTAGATTGCAAACCACTGGGAGATGATATAGTAGCATCAAAGTTACATGCCACGGCTTGAACTAGTCCCCCACTTCTATCAAATTTACCTCTCAGTTCAGACTATTTGATAGCTGCATGAGCCGCTGATGCATTGAACCGTAGGGCCTCATCATAAAGAAAGTTCAACTGTACTGGGACTCCCAGTAGAGTTGAATTTGCTGCAGTAGTTGCACTCTCTAAATTTATTCTAGTTTGGTAGGATTGTTTATCTGACACAAGCTCTTTTGTCTCTTGTACGACTTGCATTACCACTTTTGTCAGTGGCTGAAATAGTGTCGCATTCCTCATCACCTACTAACCTCAAAGACTGAGGTGCTCGGCTGCGAAATACAATGAGACTAGCAATGCCTTTACCAGAGAGTACCAACATGTCTGGGCCAAAATGGTCAGGCAGTTTTACTAACAAGTTTCGACGATTAAGACCGGAGCCTTGATGTGACACATAGAGCTGATGAACATCCACTGAGTTCTAAATACTTTGCAAATCACTACCAATTTGGCCAACTACACATTCAAATGCCTTGTCAATGTCTATATATGTTGGCTGGTCTTCTTGCTTCTTCCTCAATTGACTTTGGTGTCATAAAATGGAATTGACACTTTTATGATATTGTGCATCTGCTGCATGAAGATCACTGGCAGCGCCTTGGATCCTGACACAAACAACATCTGCTTGAATGTTTTGGGTCCTAAGGGGTACATTCTTGCCCAGAAATAAACAATGCTTTCCAAAGTCAGATTAGTTTGAAAGAGCTAGACAAAATTCGTGCTGGTATTACTTCTGTTTAGGGGACTCTTTATGCAATATTGATATATCTGGGACAACTATATCTAAATGTGTTCTAAAATTGAAAGCAGGAAAACGTGATGGTGGACATGATTTTGACTCGGATAACCTTATAAATGGGTCGAACAAATTATTTCCCATGATTCAATTTCTATTTAATGCAATGATTGTGCACGGCTATTCCGCAAATGATAAAGTACATTATGGTAAATTATTTAAATTGCTAATTGTTCGTGGTATGCCTGGACGCATTATTAAGTTGCTTCTGGATAGTTACGCGAGACAACAGTTACGTGTCTCATGGGATTCATGTATATCCCGGTTTTTCGATGTGTCAAACGGAGTAAACAAGGTGGTGTTATCTCGCCAATATTATTTATTGTATATATCGATGAATTAATTGCATTTTTAAAGAACAGTGGTTTTGGTTGTCATGTTGGAACTGAGTTTCTTGGAGCACTTGGTTATGTAGACGACCATACTCTCATTTATCCAAGTTTGATGCTCTCAATCATATGTTACGTATATGTACCGATTTCGCTAAGTATTTAATACACAACAGATCATGAGACTTAAACTTGGTGCTCCTATAACACAACAAGACTGTATTTAACTTACCGATAATGTCACACAATGGGTAGATCAAGTGAGACATTTTGGCTATATTGTTCATAGCAACTTATCTGACTTATCTGATTGTAAACTCAAACAGTCAACTTTTAATGGTTCTGTGAACAAGTAATTTGCTACCTATAAAGGTTTGAGTCAGGACACCATGTGCCATCATTTTTAGAGCTATTGTTGCTCTTTCTATGGTTCACAGCTATGCGATCTGAAATCTGCGGGATTTACAAAATTCTGTGTCCAGTGGAATAAAGCACTGCGATGTCTATTTAATTTACATTCTTGTACGCATACCTGGATACTAGGACCCTTGCTTGAACAAATTCATATATCATGGCAATTACGTGTTAAAACTTTAAT
Source organism: Paralvinella palmiformis (assembly GCA_025642065.1). NCBI lineage: Eukaryota > Metazoa > Annelida > Polychaeta > Terebellida > Alvinellidae > Paralvinella > Paralvinella palmiformis. Next base: position 71,408 of record JAODUP010000662.1, on the reverse strand, counting down.
TGTTTTGTATCATATGTTACAACATTAATATAGTATTGTAGCCTCTATTGGCAAGATGGCATTATAATGTGCTACATCTCCTAGGGCAGGAATATATCTTATTTGCGTCACAATTTTAATATTTGTTTCACTGATTCTTTATCACCATCTGTTAATAGAGTACACAGTAGAGCTAAGATGTGCTCCTAATACCAAGCTACTGTCTGTCATGTTAAATCTTTACTCAGCTGCGTGCAAGGTGAATCATTTACGGATGGTTTTGATTATGAAATGTTAAATATGTTGTTAAAAAATCTTTGCATATATTAAGTGACTAGGTTGTGTGTATTATAGTTGTTTTATTTCATTATCTATTTGTGTTCCTACATGTTCTTGTTATTACGTTGAATGTACTACGAGCACGAAATAAAGATATTATTATTACTTCTTGAGTCGATCTGCAAGGCCTTTTTGGAGCAGGTCCCTCTGTGTGGATGGCGCGTTTCTTTGTAAGAAAAGCGTCAATATGTGTTTTGGGGGTGTATGAAGAACCTCAACTCTTATGACATTGTACTAAAGTATTAGGGTCATTAGTTAGTGTTGCTCTAAATCTGCATCCAACCTTTCGCCTCTAAGTTTGCTACTATTTATAATAGTGTTAATGCCGCCAGGGCCAGCAGCTTGAAGCAACCGATGAGCCTCGACACAGAATATGCATTTACTTTCTTCCACCATGGCTGGTCACACTGGAACATAGAAGGGAATTAATACCACCACCGTAGAAAGTATTCAGATATTCTTGCGCAATATCAAAGACATCATAGTCGGCCATGATGTTTTTCAATGCACTATGAATGTACACGCTCAAGTTCGTCAAATGGATATATAGACACACAGACAGGCGTGAATAAAGAGACAAATACACGGATGTGTGGACAAAGGCATGGCAGCAAGATGTATCAATAGATAGACAGGCATATTGAAATCAAATAAGCCATTTGTCTCCTTTCCCTCCCCCCTCTTCCCCTTCTCTCTATCTCTATCCATATAGCAATAATACATACTTTATAATAACACCTACCGACAAATATTCCGAGAAACCAGTTTCTTTGATAATTTTTAATTCAAATTAAATTCTCTGGCGGCCATTTAAAATTTATTTTTATTCTCTTAAACCAAATCGTATTTTATTATCAGTATAATCATTTTAATGTGGTCTTATATTTCATAATAACAAAATAACTCAGCAACACTTGTACTACTATGGGGACTTGAATATTTATTTGGGTGCGATTCTTTTTGGGGGGCAGCCATTTTTTAATGTTGCTCATAAAACAAATTGCCGAAGGGTGCCGGAGCGGCATGCACTGGCTCTGGGTTCAGCAAATATCAGAAACTGCAATAAACTGTTGTCAGTCATTCAAAATACAATTCGTGGAAATCCGTATTTGGCAACCGGACTATAGCTGCCGGTATTCCTGTGTCCACATGCATTCGTCGAATCGCTAGTATGCGGGACTGGATAGGGCGAATGACGGGAATCCTGCGTTACAAATTAATTTGTATTGTCCCTGTATTGTCCAAGGATATATGCGAGGCCGTGTATTTATCTACAACCTGCAGTTGTACCGACGTCTACCGTACAGCCTACACTAAAGGTATGACGACTGTTCGACTGTGACCCATTAGCATCATTCTGAAGAATGGTTGATTGGTAGTAGGAACATTAGTGGGCATTTCCGGTTGAGTACCGGTGTTCGGGAAAGGCGAATATTTCTGTTTATTATTAATTTCTGTTGTAGTTTGTTTAAGAATGATACTTGAATGTGATCTATGTTGATATTAAATACTATGTTGATGATGATGATGATTGATGTTTTACGGCCACTGTTTTGCGCGTAGAATAACTAGATAGTGGCCATTATTCGAACCTAGCATCATTGTCAAAATGTACACCAACGCTATCAAATATAACTAGATGGTCGAATAATTAGATAGCTTTCGTTTTAATAATGCAGACGCGGCAGCAGTGTAAATTCAAAAGTTCAAGAAGTCTCTGTTTGGTTTATACGCAATTAATACAGGAATTATAACAAAGATTTACGAATCACGTTATGCCCTGCCATAAGCCCCCTCTACCGTGCAGTTCCATATGAGACCACCTCCCCCCCTGGACAGACAATAACAATAATTACAGATAAGCAATGTTTAGATAATAATTAAACTATGTGCGATATTAATCGACCTAAGTGATAATGGGTTTCGCATTATTTTTATCACGTTATATTTCTAAAACACGTCGTGACAAATGTGATAGTTTCTCTATTTAGTTATTATTTGTATTATTAGAGATGTTGTTATTCTTGTTGTTATTGTCGTTGTTTTCTTCTGTTGTTGTTGTTGTTGTTAATATTTGTCAAAATTCCATTTGCTCCTCTATCGGTGACTTGTCTCACTAGTTGGTAGAGTACTGCGTTGCGTACCAACATCCTTGGTGTCTTTCTTATTTGGATGTTTCATCCATCCATCTATCCATCATCAGCTTGGATAAAATCGTCCCATTTGTCAAGAACACAACTCGACCACGTGATCCAGGCCTGATCTACGTCGATCCTAAACGACCAATCAATCAATCCGTTAATCAATCAGTGTAATGTATCCAAGCAAGTCACATGCGCACAAGAATAAATGTAATTACTAGTCAATTTACCTAATATTTAATAGGGGCGCCTCCGTGGTCTAGTTGGTAGCGCGTTGGACCACATATCATTCATTACCAACTGAGTTCGAATCGCGACGTGGACATAAAAAAGTGTGTTTCATCTTTGATTTCTTTTCATTTCCCTTGGAGGTCGCTCGGCCCATTTAGCCTTTCATTGCACAAAAGTGGCCGTAAAACATCAATCATCGTTTATTTGAACACGACAGAATCCTTGGGACACAAAGCATTAAGATAAATTCACCAAGTTTATAGGATCGGATTACCAAACAAATTAAATTGTAATCTATAAAAAGCATAGCAAATGTGTATCATTTTAATTATATTTCATAACATTATTTATATTCAACTGATTATGAAAATATTTGAATTTCAAGAAAAACAAAAATCATATCAAATAATTTCAAAATGAATGTCAAAGTTAATAACGGCCACCTTTGTACACCAGTTAGTCGATTTCGACTTAGCACTTAGATCAGTTCAAATGAAAGATTAACTCAATGAATGGGATTTGAACCCCAATCTTACAATTATATATCCAACTCGTTACCCATTCGGTGGCCGATGCGACACCAAGCTAAACTAATGCAAAATTAAAAAAACTAAAACAAAATGAGAACTATATGCTAAACTAATATCTATATTTTGTAATTGTAATATTCCAGTGTCGGGATGAATGAAATTTCTATGGTGAACATTTCCATTTTGATTGGCTAAACAACTAGGTTTCGAAACCAAAACGAGGCTTTACTACGGCGGATTCTCGAACGCTTTCCGTAAGTATATTAGAATACGTCTTACCAGTGGACGTGTGTTGTGGTGATAGGCGACTGAAATGTGATTGTGAGATTAAAATTGTTAAATGGTCTCGACCACGATTAGCGCGGGCGCGCACGTGTCTGTGTGTCTCTCTCTCTCTCTCTCTCTCTGTGCGTGTAAGTGTGAACTAATAAACGGGTAGCTGAGTTCATAGGTAGCTGGCATCAAAGTAGGCTATGGGGGACGGAATTATAGTACAATGTCGGTGTTCTGGTGTTTATTTATTTTGGTCTTTGTTTACACCCTAATATTACCTGTACTTGATAAATCAATAACTAAGTCGGATATCACAGCCCTAGATCTCTTCCCATGTTGTGACAGATGTATGTTTATCAATATCGTGTAAATAAATCTCGTCGAACAAAGCTCTAATTCGGCGGGTGCGGTGTGTGCGTTTTATCGCCAGACTGTTTGATTTCTGATATATTTGTTGCACGAGTATCAACCCTGTGGCGTACGAATAACACGTAACAAATGCGTCCCATTTGACAACTTTATTGTATTACATTGCTGAACAATGCTGACTAACAGCAATTTAAAATAATAATAATATTAACAACCACAATGGTCACTGATACTTCGAAATCGTGCTCCATCGAAGAGAAATGATCTCTCGGGAGAGTATGCGATTACGAGCCGCGATACATTTATAGAATGATCCGGATGTCTTCTCTATGTTGAACCAATTGGATTTTCTGTTCGTATATATCACATGTTATCTATTTTTATGTCTAAACCTGTGGTGTAGATATCTTTTTTAATGCAACGCTACCAATTCTGTTGTTGTTATATTTTCGCGGGCAAATTTTAGATTTCTTTATATTATCTATTCGTTTATTACTTGCACCTGCAAGCTTCCTTGGCTGTAGAGTTACCTTTAATGTTAATAATCATTTTTATTGTACACTTTCACTTTGGGAAATTCCACTTTGACGAACGCTTGCCAAATAAAATTGTATACACAGAATTGAAATAGAGTATTGCGTCAGGCTCCGTATATTTCATCAGTTTCACAATATGTGATTGGTTGACTGGTCTTGTCACATCAACAACGAGGAGATTAATTACTTTAAGAAATGTTGAATTTACTGGCCAAGAATGTTAGGTTCGAGTAAATCGTAGTATTTACTCAGGTTTGAGGCGATAGTTCGTTCTAGTCCAGTAATAATCCATTGTGCGGTATTGTTACTTTGTTTTTATTTTATTTTAATCGCTTTAGTGAGTCCATACTGTGTTAGTGTACATTCTCTTTGTTATGAACAAACTGTAATGTTGTTAACACGCTGAGGCTATATATAGGGCTTGAATTTTCACTTAGGTTAGAGAAGAACTTCGACGCCAGACCAGTCGGACGTGTATTGATACATGGTTCATATAGGTAGGATTTATTCAGTTATTCGAACCCAGAATAAAGCTGAGGTCAGCATCTGAGGTGTCGAAATGCTTTATATACAGGTTTCTTTTGGACCACAGAAAATTACTGTTGAATGTAAACTGTGGTGTCAAAATAGTTTATGATATGTATGTAGCAAGTCACCATTGAACCACACGCACGTGTTGTTTGTTGCGAGCTGTGGTATCAAATGGTATGTTTTTACGTGCTTCCGCTTTTTGTACGTAGCCTGCATGTAGCCGCTTTCCTGTGGGCGTGACATATTTGTCGCGTACGAAAAGCGAATTAGCTGGTTCCCACAGGCTGATGAGTAGACCAGACACATGCTTAGGTATACGCACACATCTATTAATATGTGGAGGTATGGAACATTTTATTTTTAGATTAATGTATGTATAGTTGTATTTAGATTTATGGAGGTAGGTTTCGAAGGATGTTTAGATATGTTGATGCTCTGTGCCTGTTGCCTCTTACTATGTACCCTAAAACACACACACACACACACACATACACACACACACAAACACACACACGCACGCACACACACACATGTATATGCCTAAGTGATTCATATCTGAATAATAATAATAATTATAGTTTATATTTAATAAAGCCTCCTTAATGACGAGAGCCATTCAAAGGTGCTGTGCGGTGAAATTTCATAATTTTATACAATCTACCTCTAGATTTTTAAAAGCACACTTTAACGAAGTTACATAATGACTAGTCATAACAGGAATTCCCAGTAGGGAAAGTCCATCGGCTGTCTAGTAGTTTACGCTAATACGAAACATTATTGTTAGACAATATAGAGTTTATTGCACTCCAAGGATAAAGTCCCTTTATTAAACAGGTTGTATAATAAATCCATGTTGTACTTTAGTAAAGGTAGTTCCCATATTTTAACTGAACCATTCGCCATGGTGCCTGGCAATATGTCGTCAAATATCGGATACAATAAAGGATGCATACATCCTGTTTCTCGCTTCTTCTTACGAAGGTATGGAGCCAAATAATCTTTGCAACACCGTTTTTGTATCACATGAGTCCTGTATAGCTGTAAGTGAAATTCCTTATATTTCAGATATAACAAACACGTTTCAAACATAATCCTCTAAGACCCTTTACACTTGTGATTAATGATGATGTTATTAATAATACTAATACAGTCAATTCATCGCGTAATTCGTTGAATCTGTTATTATCCGTGACGAGTCCGGCAAATAATAAGTGTTTAAGTTGCCGAGATGTATGTGACCAAACGTAATGAGGCAATGTGAAAGATGAAACAGCCCTCAGACATAGCTCGGTCGAGATTTGAGTTCAGGCGAGATGTATGTGACCATCCGCGCTATCAGGTAGGGTATAGAAAGGTTCCATTTTGGAATTGCTTAAACATATGTGCGAATGTGTCTCATCACCGTGCACAGCTGCGTACTATTATCTTCAAAACATTCACTCTCTAAAAGCATTCTTGGCACAACGAAGCATTTGTTACTGTAGTCCATGAACTTGTTTATAGGCTATTGTAATTACCTGTCATAGGGCACATCCGATTATAATATCAATCGCTTTCAGATCATTCAGAATTGTACATCTCGAATAATGACACGAACTCAATATGATGAGGGCGCCTCCTTGGTCTAACTGGTAGCGCGTTGGATCACAGATCACTCATTACCACCTGACTTTGAATCTCGGCGTGGGCATATCTGAAGGGTGTTTCATCTTTCATCACCTTTGGAGGTCTCTCGGCCTATTTAGCCTACCATGTGCACAAAAGTGGCCGTAAAACATCAATCATCATAATCATCATCATTATCATCAACAAGATGTGTCTTTTTTCCCTCAAAGACATCGCATCGACTTCTACTAATAGAGGTAGACCTGAATAAAGGTGTGGACTCCTGTCCAGCAGAAACATAGTGCGATAGTTCGGCTCTTCCAATTAGATACTATTGGAGATACACGTATGTCGATCTTTAACCAGGACAAAGTCAGAACTGCAGTTTTCAGTGGTCAAACATGAACAGTCCCTCAGTATGAATCAACTAGATCCAGGGCAACAACTTAAAATACATATACACCAATTGCTGGCAAATCAATCTTTAACAGCAGTTATATAGTTCGATATATGCAAACATGAATCCGATTATGAGTATTTTATGAACGAAAATGTATCTGCAGGCCTCGGTTGAAAAAGTACTTTAGGTGCAGTTTGGGAAATATATATAATAACAATTCGCGTACTACTGTCAGTGATTAGTGAATACATGTCGGCGATGCACATTCACACTACACAGTCGGGTTTGGATTTCTCTAGAGATCCTTGGCGTGAAACAACTGGTTTCAAAAAGCTGTGGAACTATCCCAACATTGTGCTGTTGGGACATGGACACACTGAACAAATGGTTATTAATGAATATACAACTCTTCGAGTTATCGCATATACTAGTATAAATTATTTCGCCTCGACGTTTGTGCCAATTACCCTCTTCTCCGGAGATGTCATAGAGGTATAGTAGCCACATTTCTCCAAGGTCACGGCCAAACAAACTTGCCCATTTAAACAATCATATTAGAATATGACATGATACTACAATGATATTATACTAGATGAACTGGTAAACGGGCAGGTTATTTTCTGTTATCAATGCATTTAGGTTAATGTTTTAACGAAATAATTAAACATCTACTGTATAATTATTTATATTTATTTAATATTAAACAACACACACACACTTGCGCGTGCGTACACACACATGTATGAACGAAACATACATCCCCCACCCACATACGCACACACGCCTTATTTTGTGCATCACTTGAACTAACTAGAACAAATACGTGCTAAATCTTCGTTTTGTAAAGATGGTTTAGGAGGACTTCCATCGTGGTTACCCTTCTGGATGTGTAGACTTTTTCCGGACGTAACGCATGCGCTTCTTTATAGTTACATACTCGTCACGTGACTGGTGGAGACGTTGTTCGCGATTAGCTTCGGCGCGTGCCTGGAAGAACTGCGACTGGTTGTACTTCCTTCTGGCGTCGATTTCTCGGATGATCAATTTCTTCTGGAGCGTAATCGTCGGATCCCGAATGCCACCAGACACCATCATCTGGTCGACGCTCAACGACCTTGACCTGACCCTGATCAGCTCCTGCCTGATCTTCTCAATCTCGTCGTCGTAGACGTTCATTTGATCCCTAAAGATCCGGAACCGGTCGTTGATGTCCACCTGTAGGCGGTGCTGTAGCATGGCATTGTTGACCTTGACCTGATACAGACGCCTTTTATCGTCCACCGTGCTGCTGATTTCAGTGATCAGGTGATGTCCGTCGTTAGTTACCGCAGTGACGTTCTGCATTTTGCCTCCGGAGCAATCCTTGGCCTGGGAGAGGAGACCTTCCTCCTGAAAATTCGATGCGCCACAACGAACCACTTCCGAAACAAATTGAATAAGTCAAATGCCTGGCGTATAATTCTTCCCAAACATCACTCGAGCCCAAAAGAAAGATACCAAATGTTCGCAGGTTTTAGCTAATAAATTCTAGTCGACGTTTGCCACCAATTTAAATAGCACGGAACAAATGCGTGTATGTGCGTGCGTGTGTGTGCGTGCAAGACGCCATTATTGAATGTGGGTTGCGCCATTGATCCAAATTAGTGTTTGGCATATTTATCAGTACCCACCGTAGACTATTTATTGGCTTATTTATTTGCCCTTTTACAGGTGTTACCTAAATGGACAGGTACGGCACGATTTGTGCCATTTTAAGCCGCTACAGTGTGGGAGTAATTTTCCTCTCAAATCGATGTCGAATAGTCGATCACCATTGATAAAGATCAACCTGTTAGGCGATGCTGACACGCACCGAATACGACGCTGATGGAATGGATAATCAGTTAAGATTACCAACGGACGATTTAGATTTCAATTTGCCTTCGCCAAAAATAGCGAAATACTCGACCAGTAAACTTCAAATAACTCAAACTCGGTGGCTGTTGCATGGAAATAATTAACAAAGATGAAAAACGTTCTAAAGGTTGTTTGCATTCATTTAAAAATAACATTTATAACTCTATAACGTTTTTGTATCGGAAATATAAAGTGTCCCAGAGCTGGTATTACGTGAATTTAATCAAAACATGGCATAAGGTAATATAACATAACATGACATGATACCTATCTAGCTGTTGGCTACGCTTACTGGAGGTTGGCTGACACTGTGGCATGTATAACTTATGTTCTGACCTTGACAACACGTTTGAAAAACACGCCTCCTATTATTCACACAGTTTTTCATTTACTGATGAAAAGGTTCTTTTGTATCGGTATCCAGCGAACCGTGCAGACAAACGAACAGGGAAGTTGCTTAGAACTATGATATCTACCTTGATCTACGGCCGATCCACATTTGTGACATAAATGTAACTTGTATCATTGTATTATGAAGAGACCATATATATATATATATATATATATATATATATATATATGGTAAACAGTCGTAACGTGTTACATTATATTGTGTCATGTATAACCCTTATATAGTGAGCAATATCTTTGCTGGTCAACATTTTCGCTATGACTCATAATCTGTGTCATTGTATTATGGCATGTAGAACCCAGATATATGTATATATGACAGGCAGTCATAACCTAATACACTGCATTATGGCATGTATAACCCGTATATAGTAAGTAGCATGTTGTCATTATTCGATTACTGACTAAGACTGATTCTGTTATTGATAGTTAGCACATGCGTGTGTAATTATATTTAATTTTTCCAGTTGCAGTAACATCATGTCTTAATCATCGGCCATCAAGCTAGCCAAGGATTACGAATCACAGATACAATGGCAACATATTGTTGCTGTTGTACTTGACAACTCGGTATGTATGAGTGCGATTTCTAATATTTACAGATTGACTAATAGTGAATCCAGTACGAGTCACTGATCTATTACAGTTGCTAAGACCAATATTTTGGTCCTTGTGGTTATAGGCATCATCATCATCATCATCATCTTCAGCCTTTATCAGTCCACTGCAGGACGAAAGCCTTAGCATGTTGTCTACAAATGTCTCGGTTTCTTTCTCTCAAGTACCAGTTCACATTACCCCGGTACTGCTGTAGTTCATCTCCACCTTTTTCGTCGCCTTCCTTGATTTCCTTTACCACCCATGGGTGTCCAAACATGTCAAAGGCTACACTCCATCTGTTATAATGTGACCTGCCAATGTCCATGTTCTGTTTTTAATTATTTCCATAATGTCCATAACTTTAGTTTGGTCCATCACCCACTTGTTTATTTTTCGGTATCTATAATTGATGTTGAGCAGTTTCATTCCCTGTTGTGTTGCAGATAACTTCTTTTCCGTTTTTGTTGTTAATGTCCAGGTTTCTGCTCCATATGTCATTGCTGGAGTGATGCACTGGTTGAAGAGCTTTCTTTTTCAGCATGTTGGTAGTGTGGCCATCATATTTGTGCTGTATCGTCAAAATACCTGCCATCCTGATTTGATCCTTCTTCTTATTTCGTTGAAGGCGTGGATATCAATAACAGTATGAGAAAGAGCCCCTTGAAAAACATGGGGTCTGAGCAATAGAAATGGTGGGGAAAAGACTAGAAAAATTATAATATTTTTTTGGTCGGTTGTGTGCAAATCTATGTATGGTGGTGGGTGGGTGTCAGAAAATTAAACACCCCGTATATTGTATGTAGAATCACGAATAAATTAATATCATTGGAGATAATGTAACAATTTAACAACGAAAAACATAGTGTTAATTTTGTCAATATCATCGTGAACTGTAGTGACATCTGGCGTGTGTGCAATAAATGTTTGTGGTATGGTATGACCAGGGTATGGATTGATAAAATCTATTAAATATTGTTTGGGGGAATTTGAGACTTGCCCCACTGAACACTCCTTTAACTAAGTATACAATGGTGGAATGAATATAGACTTTTATGTAACTTCATAAGAATTTAAGATCTCGGGATTAGCTGCATCTACGTGATGAATTATTATCGTATGAATACAATATTATTGTTTTGTTGTCCACGCCTGGTTTACATAGATCTAGTGACCCTAAAGATGAATTTTATTCCCCAGATATATCTGAATCTAATGGAATCAAGGCCACAGTGTTTTCCCTGTTCAGACATTTTAACCTGATTTATGAAGCCACACAGTCCACTTGAATGCCGCATACTATCATAATTTATATGGGGGAGGGGGGGGGGTTTTACATTATATTGACCAATGCCAAAATAGGTAATTCCTCCAGGGTACAATATATCCTTACCCTTCGGTTCGTAGGCATACAACAAATCACTAACTAAACACAATCTATTTAGTATTTAGCAAACCTGGATAAAGTGTATTAATCTGAAACAAATGTATTATAACTAACTTTGTACATGGCATACAAAATGAGACTACTTGATAAAACGGGAGCATTTCATATACAGATGCCATGTTTAACGGGGAATATTAGAGCGAGCTAAATTTTGTATTTTGGGTAGTTAGGTGTAATAACAAATTAAAACTTGGGTGGTAGATCTAAGAAAAATGAATTGTGGCTGATGGGGTTAAAGAAAGGTGCCTCACGCCACCCTCATACAATTATTTCTGGAATAGCCCTTTTAATAAAAATATCTTTATTTCGTATTCATGATTCATGTAACATAATAACAAGAACGCATAAGAACCCAAACGGATAAACGAATACAAATTATTTAAAAACAAAACGTAACACAAAAAACTTATCAATTTAATTTATACAAAGTATAGTTCAATAATGTTTATACAATAGACGCTTTGTGGTTCAAGGAATAACAGTCATTCGGATAACACTGATCAGAAAAAGGCAACGCAATAATTTTTTATTGAACCCAAAACTATCTCATTTTGATATTCACGGACGTGTATTTAATAAAGAAGACAGTATAAATATGACTTAACAGTATATGGCGAAATGTTACTGCTTCTGTTTTAAAATTATTTAGTAAATAGTTTGTAAAAAAGAACTCTGCTGATGATACAATTTATTTTGAAAAGAAGCTAAGAAGTGTAATATCGTTTTAAATCAGGAACTAAAGAATACGAATAACTAAACATTTGGTGCAAGATTAAAAAGTGTGAAACTATTGAAAGGTTTAATTAAACAAACACCTAAATAAAGTAATTATAATCAGTGTAAACATACACACTAGCACACACACACACACACACATATATATATATATAATATTTAGTTAACTTAATATATTTCTTCACCCTATTTACTATTAACTATCCCAAATGAATTATATTTATTTACATTGCAGATAAACACACACACAGAGACATTCACGTACACACACACACACATACATACACACATTAATGTGTCTAGAGCAAGAGAGTAGTTTAAGTCGTACAGAGTTGTGTCGTGTACACTGATGTTATATATATATATATATATATATATATACGTGTATGTGTGTGTTGATGCACGTTATCGATTAATACATAACTAGCACATCGAACGCCTTGCTATGGTCTTCTTATTATATCGTTAGAAATAGCCATACTGCAGCTGTTAGATCTATCTAGAGCATTTGATATAGCCGACTTTAATTATTTGTCTGGTACAGTACTCTAATAGCTTTAACTCTGGTTAGAGAGCGTTCGCAAGGAATTTTCTTCATGGTCTTTTCTCTTATTTTTATGATGTTGCCTTCTAAACTGCAAAATTCAATTATTGGTTCTTCGATATGTAGAATATATATATATATATATATATATATATATATATATATAGTTATATATAAAATGAGAAATAGCTGTATGTATAACACTAATTCCTAGTTATTAATTAAATTATTTCCTTTCCTTGGAGAATTTAGATTATTGCAGTGCTGATATTTCGCTATGTATGACTAAAACATCTTCCACAATTAAAATATTATAAACAATTACTATCTTTTACCATGGCCATATTCAGTCAAATCCCTTAAAAGACAAGATTCACGCACCAGTGTATCATTTATTCCCATTAGGAAAATTGGTCAGTTAGAGCTGCCTACTATCATCTTTAGAATACGAACTGGCTAAACCGATTCTTACGCAACAAGCAACGGTTATAGTGTTTCACTCTTTTCTTATATATACTGCACTGTATGTTATACGGCATATATAATTATAACAGGAATCGTCTTCGACGAATTCAAAATCAAACAGTTCCCATGGTGACAGATACACAACAATCCGATCATATCATAGCAATTCTTCCCAAATGACATTGGCTCCTGGTAAAACAACGTATCAATTTCAAGACCTTACAAACAACTTATAAGGTTGTGTATGGCAGGGCACGTAATTACATCTGTGCGGAACATTGTACATTAGAAAGTAACTCCCAAACCTACGTTCATCCAAGCATATGCTACCAGAGGACCTACAGGCATTATTATTATTATTATTATTCATACAAACTGGCTTGTGGTATTAATTAGAGTATCTCTGTGGCCGAAAACTGATCAAGACGCCCCTTGGGACAGCCAAATGCAAACAAATGGCCTATAAAAACATTCAATAACAAAAACCGAAATTTATTGCCCGTACTATAGGGAAAAGAGAGTTAGAGGCTTGAAACAGGACATGCAAGAAGGAAATAGCAATATTTATATGTGTAGATGGTTCGTGTGTTCCTTGTATTTGTTGTATATCGTGAGCAAAACTGTAACCCCCCCCCCATATGTGGCATATCTGAATATAACCGGAATCACCTCCTACCTGATTAATTCTTGCACATAACATACTGATTAGTCTTATTGACGAAATGTATACTATTAGCATTGTCACGCGCTATAAATCTCCACAGTTCACGGCCTTTTTAAGATAGACAACTCTAATAGTGTTATATTTACACTGTGGCGAAGTACAGATAAAAACAACACCACAGCAGTGAGGTATCACACGCACACACACACACACACACACACAAAACAATCTGTTAACATCAGTAGGCGTTTGTAATACATTTGTACACGAACAAGGTGTATGCTAATTATATTAATCGAAGTAATTTATCTGATGCCAAAAAAAGGAAAGGATAAAGTTGTCTCAAAATATGATGGCATTATGGCCACAACGACAATTACCTAAAGGCTGGGCCCCTGGAATGCAGCTGAAGTGCGCTGCACTGCAAACATGCAGGTTCTGGGTTCAAATCCAAAACCCTAATAAGTTCGTGGAATATTTCAACTTTCAGTAAAAGGTTTTCATTCTAATCGAGCTATTTCTATAGTAATTAGGCTAACCGGTAACGCGTTTGGTCACATAATATTAGCATCTGAGTTCAAACCCAGGTCGAGCCGTGTCAGAAGAGTGTTTCATGTTTAACTTCGATTCATTACCTTTGGAAGTCGCCGTGCTTATTTAGCCGTGCACGTGCGCGAAACTGGCTACAAAACAATAGCCTTTACATTTTTACTATGGGTATAAATATATGTACTACCATTTCCAATTAGAAGTACACAAGTACGTTATGATGGTTGAATCAAGCGGCTTTATAGTATTTACCATTGGCTAAACTACACGTAATTTCATAACTCAATCTTATTCCCACCCCATTAGGTCTCTGGATGTGTTCCAGAAGAAGCCCATTATGGTTTTAGGTTGATCTTATTGTTCTGTCTATCGAGTCGGTTCCTTAGGTACCGCAAATGGACCTTTGTTTAATTAAAATACGAGATGAGGTGATGATTGATGTTTTATGCCCACTTCTGTGCACATCGTAGGCTAAATGGGCCAAGCGACCGCCAAAGGTAATGAAGCGAAGTCAAAGATGAATCACCCTTCAGATATGCACATGCCGAGATTCGAACTCAGTTGGTAGTGATCTCTGGTACAACGCGCTACGAACTAGACCACGGAGATGAGTTTCCGATGACTTCAGTGTGACGGAGTAGCTTCGTCTTCATTACGCACAATTCGGCCCCGCAAACTCATAACAAACGGTTAGTGAGCAAGAATGTTTACTTATGTTGTAGGTCGGAGGCTCTTCCGGTGCACATGTGTATGTGTACGTGCGCGCGCGTGTGAGCATGAGTGTGTGTCTGTGTTAGTAGGTTAGTTGGAGGGAGGTGTTTGTTTTCTTATTTGAACTCGCCTCCTTTCCGCTTGGTTAACGCCAGACAAGGATGATAATATGTATCTAGCTAATGACAGTGAGTATGTGTGTGTGTGTGTGTGTGCCTGTGGGGGTACACTTCTAAGTAATCTGCAGAAATGGGTCATGGCCCGAGGTGTACTATATATATATATATATATATATGTATGTGTGCGTGTGTGTGTGTAACAGTAAGATTGTGAAACCATGGATTTCGCGAATTCCTTGGAAATCCGTAAAATCACTATATCGTATATAGTCATTACACGAATTCCTTGAACGTTTTAGGGATTTCTCTAAATCCCTGGTTTCACAATCTTACTATAACACACACACACACACACATATATATATATATATATATATATATATACATGCTTTGAAGAGGTGAACCGCAAAATCAAGGCTGCCAATTAAAGCCTTGAACGGATGCGATATGTCACTGTGTCATGTCGATAGAAGAAGACTCTCTGAACCACAACATAAAGAAAGATGATCTAAACAGCGTCCTAACCTGGAAAATGGCCAAAACAAATACGTAATACTTCTGACTCATTAATATTTATTATTATTATTATCATCATCTGTGTTGTTGTCGTTATTTTATTGTGGAGTATGGAACGAGTGAGCTGTAAACGAATGGGAAGCCTTAAGAAAAGTGAACATACCAGGGAACAATAACCTTTTGACCTTAACGCCCAAAACAAAACGGCGCCTCGTCGTCACACGTCAGCGCGTCAGTTTGGTATACAGGGGGGGGAGGCGGTCGTCCCAACGTTAACGAATTTGGGTCATTCGTGTCAATCATCAGCCGTGTACTCGTGCTCGGTGCAGCCATACATTTTAAGAGACGCCTTTTGGTAATTGCTAAGTACTCTGGTGTAAACGATATACATATATATATGTTGTGTGTCTATGTATGATGTCAAGTGTACCTTGACCATCGATTTCAATGCATTCGCACCCAAATACCCCCCTCCCCATATGTCTTATAATGACTCACCCCTATCGGTGATGAAGTCCATATTACCAGGTGTGGGTGATTAATTTCTAGTAATCGATATATGACTAATAGTGTTTTTCTCTTTGGACACTAACCTTCATAAATTGGCATCGACGCATTTCCACGTAAACGACTAACCCAGTTGTGACTTCGGCTTCCACGGTGACGCCGATGTCTGGCTTAGACAGGACCCGATTATTGCGCTTAAGTTGGTCTTAAACAAGTGTCACTCACTCACTCACTCACTCACTCACTGCATTGATATTTGCTGCACGAGATTTGTTTATTAATGTGATTATTCCGAACCCGAATACTTCGTGGAACTATACGACGGACTGACAGTGGTTACTAGAATTTAAAGTTTGACTTGCATGATCGTGGATGTTTTACCTTTGGGATAGCCTACCCCTCCCTCCCGTGTAACAGGGTCGTATTATCCATCCTATTATTATTAATATTATGTATGCTTGCTTGCCCCGGGGGCGCCTTCATGGACCACAGATCACTACCACCCGTGTTCGAATCTCGGCGTGGGCATATCTGAAGGTTGTTTCGTCTTTCACTTCGCCTCATTACCTTTGGAGCTCGCTCGGCCCATTTAGCCTACCTTGTGCTCAAGTGTCCGTAAAACACCAATCGTCTCATCTCATCTGCTCACTTGCCACGTTTTACCCGTTTTCTATGAGCGAAATAAGGACACTGAGTGGCCTAAATTGTACCGATGTGTCGTTAAACAACGTTCAACCATCTATAAGCGAATTATGATATTTCTTTTCGAAAATTGACAGTAACCGAAACAAAGACGTACGCTATCTTATGGCGCGATTATTGCGAATTCCATTCCTTCCGCCACACAAGGGATGGGGCGATTACAGGACCATGGTAATCGATTATGATAACGAATACTTGAGAATATCATTATTACGATTACAATCATTCCGAATTACGATTACCTTGTAAAGTAATCATGATTATAATCATGATTACAATGTATATAACACAAACATAAATGTGATTCTTTATATGAATATTTACCTATTTACATGTCTAATACCGATATAAACATGTTACAGTGTTTACATGTTGCTTCGTAAGAGCGAGACGCACTTCCTGGGATGTTCTTGAAATGTAACTGTACAAGAGACTTTGATGCCATTGTACGACGTTAATTAGTTTTAATATTTCTGAGATCAACATTCACCATAGAGCAGAGGGGCAAGTAATGCATTTGCCATGAATGCACAGGTATTTATAGAGATAACTGTGATTAGTTAAAACTGGTAGTAGTGCAAATAATATCAATGGAATTGTTTGAATATATATTTACTAACGAAATGTATCACGTGTGGAGTGACTTGAGCCAGATAATGTCTGTATAATATATAGGATAATTAGAATATAGTCAAACCCTCAAACCCGACTCCCTCTGTAACTTCACCACTTCTATAAAACGGACCTCTTTTTCACATTCTTAGATTATTGCTATGCTTTAAATAAATTTTGTTTCTATTACTCGGCGACCTCCCAACTCCGTACTTCGACCTTTGATATCCGTCTAATGCCCACCTTTGTCATCCCATCCCGTATGTCGATCGGGGGCGAAGATGTAGCCTTGCGTATGTTCACTATCGTGTGCGTTAATTTAATTGGCTGCTAGTCATTCGACTGCTGGCCAATCAGGATCGTTTGGAGCTGAAGTTACAAGGATGGTGTCAGGAAGAAGCCATGCACGATTGCTGGCTGTGCGACTAGCTTGGACTTAACCATGTGAAAACAACACCAGTTTATCTGAAATACCTGTTTATATGATGTATTATGGCGGCAACATCTGAAGCAGTGTTTCAACACATTTCCTTTCATGTTCATAGAACAAATAAACTGACAATAAGTAAATCAGTTCTATTGTTAACTGTTGCCTTATCCCTGGCATGATATAACGTGGTAAATAATGAAACATCTTGTGTAATCTTGAAACTAATCTCTGTTTATGATTACATTTACAATGTAATCGATTACGATTACATTGCATCTGGAAATGGCGATTACTATTACTGGAAATCATCTAATCGATTACAGTATATTGTTATCCTTTGCCTTACATACTAAACCATATCTCTGGCATGATATAACACGGTAAATAATCAAACACCTTGTGTAATCGTGAAGGTAAACGTTGATTACGATTGCATTTACAATGTAATTGAATACGATTACAAATGTATCGCATTTGGAAATGACGATTACGATTAAATGAGATCAAGCTATTGTTTAGCGAAACCCCACACATGAAAACACCAATACATTCCATTTAATCTTCAGTAATAAGGTAGACTTTACTGAAATTATATGCATAATTTTTGTATATTTTTGGTAATGAAATAATTAAACTACTGAAATGTTCGAAATCGACCCAACTATTTCAGCCAGATGATGATTCTGGTTATGATTGCTGTTTTACGGCCACTGTTGTACACAGGGTAGGCGAAATGGGCCGAGCCACCTCCAAAGGTAATGAATCGAAACCGAAGATGAAACATCCTTCAGATATGCCCACACCGAGAGTCGAACTCAGGTGGGAGTGATCTGTGGTCCAACGCGCTACCAATTAGGCCAGAGACAGGCTCCACCATCAGAACCAGAATTAAAGTAAACGGACGAATAATATTTTTGTCGTCCGAGCCAGACACACTTAGACTACATGGGCCAGTAGCAACTTGGCAGGGACATGAGATTGTTGGATGAAACATTCTACACACACTCGGGTGAGGCTTACATTTTGACCCCGCTGTGCAAACGTTGCGAGGAGTTTCTTGGTATTCTGGCACTTAAGAGTGGTGCAATTATATTAAAGGGCCTCGATTTGTTCCTTCATCGGCTGGTAAGGCCTTTCGCTGTTGGCTGATTGATTTGGCCGCAAAGGGTACAATTTGGGACTCGGGTATGAAGTGTTACGTGAGAAGCATGCGCAGATAAATGATAATTTTGAACGGAGTCCTCCCCCTGGGTTGGGGGCTAGGAGCGGGGTAAGAATACCGGGTCGTATAAGCGTGTGCCGCAAAGGTAAAGAGGCAGTTTGAAATAGTTCACCACAAACAAAGAAAACATAGCAAAAAAACGCCCCAGAACGAGACATTTAGAAGAAGAAAAAGTATTACAAAAATCACGCAAAAACTCGCGGCAAATACGCACTCGAATGCTCAACTAGGCGTAATTTGACAACGGGGCGATACTGATCAGGCAAGTCTGTTTGAGGATGTTTAGAGACCGAAACGAACAGCTAATAGGCGAGGTACTAATTTTAGACCGAAGATGGGGACATTGGCAGCGGTGATGGCATTTGTGTACGGAAAGACACGTGCATTATACGTACTATCGGTACAGGCCTCTTGTATAGCGATTCTCTATGGTTGGCCATTCGTGCCGCAATTCAGTATTTATTGGTCTGCGCGCATAACGTAAGGCATCGGTCTACGAAAAACTATTCGGCCACCATTTTCGCCCAGACGCAATTGAACCAAATCTGGGCGGGTATTTTTAGGACGGTTACTATATTTGGCGTGTGCGCAGTTCACGGGATCAACTTTTATTTTCTCTTTGTTTTGGTCGGAGTGCAGAGACCTCTTCGAATGTCACCTCCTTCACTTTGGAAATAGGTCAGTCGTAAATAAGTGGTCTAGTTATCAGATTTAGTCATACATTAATGCACTTTGCTTCTCAGTATTCAAAGGGAGTGTTGTGGGGAGGGTGGTGTACTAAAATTTAAACTGTGGGGAGAAAGCTAATACGAGGTCTTCAATCGTATATGATGAAATGGCGATTTTTAGGAAGCTCTTGTGGCTCGGTATCGCGTTTGTGGCGTGTTTAGAGGCGATGGGTTCGAATCCACTAGAGGAGGTTGGTTACAAGTCTCGTTGGCGCCTTATTATTCGGCTATGACGTCATTCGCCATTCTCGGATGCCGTCATAGATGTTGGGATAACGAGCAGCAAAACAAGATTGCCACCCGTCAAAAGCTCTCCGAACGTCCACGCTGCGTACTTTAAGCCATTTCAGCGATTTTATCAGGTCACATTGACAAGGGTGAGTCATACAGAGATTGCGCTTTTAGTTTAACATATCAGACCCGACTTTGTGGAAGAGCTTCAGAAGTTTGGACATTACAAATGCGCGATTTATTATGAAAACAAAAGTTTAAAATCCGTTCTCAAATATAACATCTTGAAAGTGGGTGAAATAGCACAGATCGTTCATATTTCTAATAGAGTTTTATATAGGTCATATTTTGGGTGTCCCTGTATAAGACATCTGAATGAGGAAAACAACCCCGAAATATCGTTGAGGATATCTGACCCTGCATGGTTAATTTCCAAGTCTCTGATAGCAGCGCATTACTGGAATAATGAAAAACGCCGTACTGGAAACTGCAAGGATGTGTGCGTAGATGATGATGATGATGACTGATGTTTTATGGCTATTTTGTGCACAGGATAGGCTAAATGGGCCGAGCGACCTCCCAAAGGTAATGAATCGAAATCAAAGATGAAACACCCTTCAGATATGCCCACGCCGAGATTCAAACACGGGTGGTAGTGATCTGTGATCCAACACGCTACCGCTGGACCACGGAGGCGCTCTGGTGTGTGTGTGTGTGTGTGTGTGTAGAAGCTTCTGTGTTTATATAAAAATGTTATATCTCTTAAAAAACGCATCGCCTGATATTAAGTATTTAAAATGTGGTGGTATACACTTCCGGGTGGACTAATTAAAGACTTGTCGCGATGCCGTGTATATAATAAACTCGGCATGGGGTGGTGTACAGGAAAAACTTACTTAAATCCTGGCTATCCGCGATGTCTTACGCCACGTTTGTGCACACGATAGGCCAAACGGGCCGAGCGACCTCCCAAAGGTAATGAAGCGAATACAAAGATGATTCGAATTCGGGTAGTAAGTGATCTGTGTTCCAATGGGCTACCGACTAGACCACGGCCGGCGATGGAGCAAACGGCAGTCAGCGATTAAGATCTGTAGGTTTATCTACGAGGCCCAATACTCGTCGCTTCATCGCCTATTATGAGCCAGTGAACCTACACCCATTTAAACTTTTGTAACAGCGGGCGCCGTGACCCGTCTTGGGTGTATGCTTATGATTGGTTTAGGGGAGGTGAGGTTTGACTTGACCCAGAAAGGCGATTGTTGGGCGACATACCGGCCGGCCTACTTACTAATAAATAGCATAAGAGTGAATTTACTAATAATAGAACGCCATTGCCATTGAAAATTGCGGCAACAAAACATACAATATAGACAGACTACACACAGAGACACAGACAGACAGACAGACACACACACACACACACACGGGACGCTAGGAGAGCACAGTGGTTAGAATATTGCGCTGTGTTTTCTCCTATACCATATGTCATCGGTGTGATCAGTTACGGGGTTAAACAAACAGACAAACAAACAAATAATTCGACTACGCATACACACGCGCGCGCATATATACACACATATAGAGATATTCCTGGGTGTAAAACGAGCAGCGGTAATTCGTCAGAGAGGATTACGTTACCACAGCAGCTGATAAAACCCCTATCTACACCAATATCTCGAGATGTTACGATAACCAAATAGCCGCCATCTTCGTCAAAGAGGTTAGCGCATTGGCTTTAACAGTGTAGGCTTAAAAACAAAAATTCAAAATCGGCCCCCCACCCCCTCCCTCCCACTTCACACATATCTGTACTTGCCCCAATTCCTCCCCCCCCCTCCCTTATCAAAATGTTACCCTCACTTTACTCTGTAGTAATTAGTATTGTGTTGTACCAATGTGTCACGCATATTTAAGTTGAACCCAAATACAATTCAAGGCAAACTCACACATCTGGAAGTTAATAATGTAAAAAGGACCCGGTCCCGTGGCTTATTTACCAAATATATATATATATATATCTACCTCTACCTATCTCTCTCTCTATTTCTCTCTCTATCTCTCTCTATCTACCTCTACCTCTACCTATCTCTCTCTCTTTCTCTCTCTCTATCTATCTCTCTCTCTATCTATATATATATATCTCTCTCTCTCTCTCTCTCTCTACCTCTACCTATCTCTCTCTCTCTCTCTACCTCTACCTATCTCTCTCTCTCTCTCTCTATCTATCTCTCTCTCTCTCTCTCTCTCTTTCTCTACCTCTACCTCTACCCCTCTCTCTCTTTCTCTCTCTCCTCACCCTCACTCCCCCTCTCTCTCTAGTCTCTCTTTCTCCCTCTACTTCTAACTATCTCTCTCTCTCTCTCTCTCTATATATATATATATATATATATATATCCTCACCCTCACTCCCCCTCTCTCTCTAGTCTCTCTCTCTCTCTACATCTACCTCTACCTATCTCTCTCTAGTCTCTAATTTATGGCTATGTCTCATTAAATTTGACTCACTCAATCAATCACTCATTCCCTCACTTACTCACTCACTCAATCCTCTCACTAACTCACTCACTCACTCAATATTTCACATTCGCTTACTCATTTAATCACCCACTCAACAATTCTCTTATCCACTAAATCATCCACTCACTTACCCATTCACTCGCTTACGTACTAACCCAATCGTACTTATTCGCTCATTCACCAATTCACTCATCTACTCACACATTTACTCATGTTTCATTAGAACTGGCATCCTCTTGGCACCTTTCTTTATAGTTATTCCTATAAATGGCTCCGAGTGCTAAATTAATCATCTTACACAGTCCAGCGGCCTGCCATATCGATGGAGAATCGATAATATTTATCAAATTTCACTTCCAAGAGTCTGTCGGCAAATTGCGACATTAGGAAATTAAATAAAATATACAGGATGATATTTCCGGGTGATGGTAGGGAGTGGGTCCTCTACGGTAAAAGGCAACACGGTCTGATGCAGACCCTCAAAGAATGTTACCTGCCTCTGCGAGGTGTCTCACGGGATCGTCTCTCCTCCGACCGTCACCTGCCTCACCTGTTATCAGCACGGTGGCCAAGCATAGCAGCCACCCACTAATTCATTGTCCCACTTATTCAGCCACCCGCTCACTTAATCAATCGCTTCTTCATCGGCGAGTGCCCCCTAATGCATTACGTTAATGCGTTTCGTTGCAGACGTCTAGCACCAAAGTTCGGCGACCACTTTAAGTCGGAATGCCCTCGGTTTTCATTTCACCATCAAATCGTTGAAGATTACTTTACCCATTTAGCGAAGTTTTTAGAATTAAAATCTTGCCGTCGGTTAACGCGTCAACTACACCTGAGCCAGTGCCAATTCCGAGTCCTGCCGACGATTGGATTTTACTCGCTCAGGTTCCGGATATATTGAATGTGGTCCATCGGGATCATGATGGAGTCTTTTCGGCAAAACTTCTCTACCATTAAAATGGATTAACACTGGTCTGAAATATTTGGAAATACATGTATAAGCAAATCATTTAACGTGGACCAGTCTGTCGTACAGACACTAATAATACAATTCATCATGGTGGGTCAAAACACACACACACTCGAACACACACACACACACATGTATATATCTGTCTTTAATGTTTGTTTAAAACAAATGGCTCATTTATTGCCAATAAATACTCTTTCCATGCTCATTTTTAAAAACAATTCTCTACACCTATAAAATGGACCATTTGAGGCGAGGTGTTCGTGTTTGTGTGTGTGTGTGTGTGTCCAATGTTTGATATCGGGTAAGGGGGAATTATTTACTCTGGTGGCCTCAATGATATATAACATGTGTTATTGTGTAGAGGGTTGTCCAGTGCTATGGCCCGTTGGCCCCCCTCTAAATATGGCCTCAAAAATGTATTATCTTACAAATAGATAAATATAATATCCCCCTTTTATGTACCATTGATGAAGTATTTTCTCTACCAGATTGAGTATATATATATATATATATATATATATATAATATATATATATATATAATTACACTTCTGTAGGATTTATTCAAGTTATGACCAGGGGAGGGTGCCACTTACCAAATACCGAACCCTTCAGGTAAGTGTACGCGGTGTTTCTTAGTTCGGAGTGCCCTAGGTATTTCTCTCACGTGGCATAATTTTCAGACAAATCAAGTTGGTAGAGTTCAAGTATAAATCGGTATATTAATAACAAAATAATAACAATAATAATATTAATATGACTAATAATGTTGTCTTATTCCACTCAAAGGCGCTTTACATTTAAAACATAATTAAAACGTGCCGTTTACTGAGAGCTGTGGTGTCAACTTTTTATTAATCGCTTCAGCTTTTTGTACGTAGCCCGGCATATTGCGGCTTCCCTGTGGGCGTGACATATTTGTCGGGTACGAAAAGTGAGTTAGCTGGTTCCCACAGGCTGATGAGTAGACCAGACACGTGTATAGGTCTAGGAGGTATAGGTCTCAAGGGATGTATAGATGTTAATATTCTGAACCAGTGCCACTACATGTATATCCTACGCGCACACACAGAGAGAGAGAGGGGGGGGGGTGTTCTAACAGAGGACTTTCAAATTTTCAACCTTTTCAGCCCTTTTTCTTTCTCGCAATTCTAGATAATATAATTATGCAGTTTTCGAGAATATTATTATTATTATTATTTTTATTATTATTATCATTATTAATATTATTTCTTAAATCGGAGATGATATTAAACAGAAATCTAGAACATAGGTACCTCATCAGAACAATTCCAGAATACAGAATATCCATTTAGTGAGATTACCAAGAACGTTCATCTCATAATAAATTTTTATTTTAATATATATATATATATATATATATATATGCGTCATTAGGCTGATATCGGATCCGTGTAAATTTAGCTACTCAGAGCGCCTCTGTGATATATAGTGTTATTGTGTAGAGAGGGTTGTCTAGTGCTATGGCCCGTTGCCCTCCTCTAAATATGGCCCCAAAATATTTATTATCTTACAATTAGATCAATATAGCATTATCTTTTACAAACCATTGATGAAGTATTTTCTCTACCGCAGATGATGATGATGATGATGATTGATGTTTTTCCAGCCACGTTTGTGCACAAGGTAGGTTAAATGGGCCGAGCGACCTTCAACGTTAATGAGACGAAGTGAAAGACGAAACAACCTTCAGATATGCCCGCGTCGGGTTTCTCTACCGCTGATTGAATATATTGCCTCATTCAGCTCTAAGATGGTTTACAATTAAAATATAATTAAAACAAGTTCTATGCCCGTGTAGCCCAAACACATTTGATGCATAAATACACTAGCTGTTTATCAGAGAGAGGGGGTTACTGTAATATCAAGGCATTGCCATAATCCAGTCGAGAAAATATAAAGGCTTGCGCTAAAGTGTTGCATGTCTCCGCTTCCTGTACATAAGAATACATCCAGTATTTCTTATTTGACAATAATGTGACTTACAAATAGAATTCGCCTGTTTCTCCATTCCTAGAGTATTATCCATTATAAGTCCTAGATTTCTCACAGACATATATCAAGTTATATAACTAGATCCTACCTTAATGCGAAGATTCACAGTTTTCTTCAGATGTTGCTTTACTGAGAAAACAATGAATTCTGTCTTGTCCTTATTCAATTTCAGCATGTCGCTAGTCTTCCAAATACTTATATCTGCAATACAAACGTTTTATTAAACTTACACTATTATTATTATTATTATTATTATTATTATGGTTGATATATTTGTTAATTACTACTAACAGAGTTATATGATTAACTGTTTTTATTTTATGGCCAACTTTGCAGGCTAAATGGATCGAACGAGCTCCGAAAGCACTGAGGCGAAGCTGAAGATGAAACATCCCCCTTGCATAGCCAGGCCGAAATCTGAACCTAGGTGCTGGATGTCTTTGTCCAGACACCCTACCAAAATAAGCCATGGAGACGAGCTGAATTACGCGGCAAATGAGGTGTACATATACTCGGATTGTACGGGGGTTTTTTTCAGCGAGGAGAATTGCCTTCACGATTACGAAACGCACAACCTTTGTTCGACAATCTTAATCAGCCATACGCAAACGGAATAATTAAAGGTTTATAATTTTGACCATCGATGATCCGGTATCGTGTGACCCATACTGGACTATAAAGACTAGGGTTATTTCTTATAGAACACTACCAAGTTGATGTATCGGTAGACGGCAGCTGGTACAAACATCGAGGTTCACATACTCCAGTAATTCTGAATCATTCAGGCGTTCTGGATTTCGATTGATTAAAGTTGCATACGTGGCTGGAATATTCATATTCTATGCGTGTGTGTGTGTACGTGTGTGTATGTGGTGGGTGTATGTGCATGTGCGTGTGTGTTTGCGTGTGTATTGCTGTGCGTCTGCGTGTGTGTGTGTGTGTGTATGTTGCAGACATGTGTTTATTTTAAATCTCAGTGGAATTGTGGGTGATGGTTTGTCATTGAAATAGTGGGGCTCGTATTATTCGGTCGTGTATCAAAATTAGAATAATGACATCGTGTATGCACGCACGTACGTATGTACGTACGTACATATGTACGTGTGTGTATTTAGGTGTTTTAGTAACTCATAAACAACACTGGCACAAAATAACCAATAGTAAATGCACCCACTGGTCGATTCATCAGGGGTATTACAGGGTTTCACCCGTACGGTGTAATCGCTTTCCGTCTACTTCTCTCGCACATCGGCAATTTTTTATAATGACGTACATTAAGAGGCCGAAATGTTCCCATATATATTGGGGCGCCTCCATAGTCTAACGATAGCGTGTTGGACCACAGATCACTACCACCCGTGTTCGAATCTCGGCGTAGCCATATCTGAAGGATGTTTCATCTTTGACTTCATTACCTTTGGGCGGTCGCTCTGTCCAGTTAGCCTACCATGTGTACACAAGTGGCCGTAAAACATCAATCATATATATATAGATATATATATATATATCTAGTATTCTTTCATTGTCAAATTGTTCTGCAGAAGTATTCAAGTTGGCTGCTTTGATAACTATATCATAATATAGATCTGTCGCTAACTTCTACATAGAGCAATTCATGAGTTATTAATAATTCCCCTGGGGTGTTATGCTTATAGCGTTACGCATTGTTCACACTGTAGTTATTTAGACCCTTTGTTACAGTGCAGATTGAGTATTCCAACCTCTTCATGAAGCGTAACCATTGATTCTTCACTTCATATCCCAGGTTAGGGCAGTAATTGCTTTGTGTATGCTGACATACGAGTGTGTGTGCGAGTACGGTTTCTATACGCAGATCTCAAACATGTGAATTCACATTTCGACGTGGGCATAACTGAATGGTGTCTCATCTGTCAGTGCACATCATTCCCGTCAGAGGCACCTCGACCCAGTTAGCCTAACTTGTGCACAAAAGTTGCCACAAAGCATGAAATATCCATCCATATGTATGGCAGAAGGTAGCTTAATAAATACAATATTGAGATGATTATTAAGGCGGCTGAAACTTGTTTATTTTCACATCGCGCATATATATATATATATATATATATATATGTGTGTGTGTGTGTGTGTGATGGTTTACGGCCACATTTGTGTACATGGTAGGCTAACTGGGCCGAGCGACCTCTAAACGTAATGAAGTGAACTCTAAGATGAAACAACCTTCAGATATGACCACGCTGAGATTCGAACACAGGTGATAGTGTCCAACACGCTACCGCTAGTCCACGGAAGCGCCATATATATATATATATATATATATATATGTGTGTGTGTGTGTGGCTTGAGAATGTGAATTAACACGACTACCTACCAACATATGTATTCTGTGTGAGTTTACGTTAAGTAAACTCGACAATATTATGGTTGTTTGACCTGATGATATGCAATACGGTGGATAGCCGTAAACGAACGACCGTAAGGTCGACACGTCATTTTAAAGGTAGGTAAAGTTTCTGCGCGCAGTGTGTTTTTTGTGCTGATAAAAACGAAGCTCTTTTGGCACTGGGCCAAGTCTAAATATCGAGTAGCGCAAGGAAAGCCGGTGCAGGTGACATAAACCTTGCATCGTTGATTGCCCTCTGAATAAAAAGGGCCGCTCTTAATACGCCGAACGCATTTCGTCCCCTCAGTTCGCGGAGTCGCCGTGCTACGCTGCACGCTTGTATACTTCCACACGCGAACGCTCGTACGCGCATAGGCGTATGCACAGTGAAAAAACACTCCCGACGGCGAGGATCGTTGAGGCACGCGTTAACGTAGATATTCTTTCGGTGTACCTACAATCGGCGGAGGTGTGATGGGGGGGGGGGTGGATGTTGAGTTGCCTAGAATATGCCGCGTGCGGTTAAGGCGATGTGCGAAACTCGCTGGCATCCGCTCGACCGTGTCGTAATTATTGGGTTGTGTGACATCGCTTTTACAGCACGAGCACAGAGTTCGGCCGACGTCTTGGCGTAACAGTCGTACCGGGATTGGGGATGGCGACGACGACGAACCGGTTCCCGACGCCAGCTATTAACCCGATCCTGACCGACCGTTCGGCTGGGTTGTCGTCTCGTGCCGAATAGTGACGAAGGGTGCCAGCAGTCGATTCGGTTAATAATTGAACGCCGATCGAGCGTTGGTTCGGTGATGCGCATCTGGCGGAGCCATGTTGCCGGAGACGGGCGACCGGATACGGTTACGACACCCTTACGCCAATGAGAACGATGCCAGCCGCGTCGGCGCCCAATCAGAGATGAATATATCGACGGCTTCCGGCGGAGAACGCTATCCGGTCGAACGCGAAGGTGGTCTTGATTTGACGGCTAAGTCGCGCACGAGCATCCACAACGCCAAATCGGACTCTTTTCATCCGACATATTCCTCATCCAAGATGGAAATTGGTGTCTACGCCGATCGAATTACACCGAACGCTTGGCAGCCGAACGAGGCCCGGTATGCGGGATTTCGCGGCGCGTCCATTTTTCCGAAAGTGGCATACGGCAACAAAGCGACTGTCGGAGGCGATGCGGTGAGTGAAACGGGCGAAAAAAATATTCCGGATTTGGAGAGCATCCCGAAATTGATCCCCATTACCGAGGAGGACATCATTGCGTTGATGTCCGCCGATCGTTACCACAAGTCAAAGAGGTCTAACTGGTCTAGATCGTCCGCAAGCCAGAACGTTTCCGGTGCTAAGGGCACGGTCACGGCGGGTTCAACCGACGACGTTTATCCAAAATCTGCATCAGGGGTCAGCGTCGTGGAATTCGAAAAATCCAAGCCGCTGGACCTATCTTTCGAGGCCAATCCCCTTAACCTTAGCGTAACCCTCTCCTCCCGCAATATCGCCAGTATTTCGGATTATCGGGGATCATTGCCTCAGGCTACACCCGCTGAAAGCACGTCGCTTGCAAATTCCTTGGTTGGTAACGGCGAGGGTGTGTGTAGGGACAAAATTGGCGGTGGAGCATCGGTGATATTGTCGTTGCTTTCGGCTGATGCTCCTATGGACGTTGAGAAGTCGCTAACGAACTTCGGAGGTGCGGCGATTTCTCGGTC
Organism: Paralvinella palmiformis; assembly: GCA_025642065.1. Classification (NCBI taxonomy): domain Eukaryota; kingdom Metazoa; phylum Annelida; class Polychaeta; order Terebellida; family Alvinellidae; genus Paralvinella; species Paralvinella palmiformis. The sequence continues at coordinate 41,791 of JAODUP010000662.1, read as the reverse complement.
TCGTGATACACGAAATTTGCATTCTCACGATCGTATTCCGCTCTGTATGAACGGCGATAATATGACGTCATCACCGACGATGCCAGTCGAGAATGGCAGGCCAGCCAATGGGTGTACGGCGGCGCCTAGAGACAACGCGTGGTATCAGTCGAGTCACCGGAACAAGCGCTATGTCCAGCCGGTTCGACACACCGATAAGTACTCCTTGGCACCATCCATCTACGTAATGACGTCGCAGCCCCTAGCAGGATCTCCACAACAACCAGGACAACCATTTCCGCATCAGCAGCAACAGCAACATCAGCAGCCACAACAACAATATATTCAGCATCATCAGCAACAACAGCAACAGCAACAACAGAAACAACAACAACAGTTTGCCAACCAACCGCCCGATGCCGCTGTTGAACAGCCTCCTCATAATTATTATCACCACCAACAAGAACAACAACAACAACAACACAGACAGGCTACAGCATTATCTGAGGCGTCTACGATCGAGCAGTTCAACAGCGGACACTACCACCAGCATCACCCACTCGAAGGGAAGGTCGATAAGCTGCACTCTCGCGTGATACTCTCCAACAGCGAGCAACACACGGAAGAACACCTGAAGAGATGGCAGATACAGATCAGAGACATGCAGACGATGGCCCAGCAGCGAGCTACCGTCTCGAGTGCCAACGAGCCAGGACCGGCGAGTCACCGACCAGATCAGAGTGACGGTTCCGGTGACGTGGTCATCGTGAATGAGGATCTACCGCACGTTTCCTGCCCGGCTGGTTTCTGGAACCAGTGGTCCAAGCCATGGACAAATGGTGCCAGGAACGCATGTGTGGTTGGCGCCAAGAGGTCGTTTCCCGATGTTAAGTGCAATGCCAATGCGGAACCGAACCTGGCGATGCCGACTGGAGAACCGCAGGGCAAGCATTTCTGTCCTCGAATGCATCCAAATTCGGAACCGCTTGCTACGCTGCCGTCGCCTACGGAAGTACGCCCTGGCGGCGACTTCGCCTTTCCCAAGAGGCAACAACCGCAAAGTCACGATGCTGGGCCATTTGCCAAACCGGTGCCGCCAACTGAAAATATGGCGCCCGTGCCAGCGATGAGTCCACCAGATGGCGAGAGCAGCCTGAGGCCCATATTGGTCGAGCTTCCACGAGACATCCTGTACATGGTGTGCAACCTGTGCGGCAGGACGTACGGCAACGTTTCCGGGATGAAGAAGCACCTGCTGCGCGACCACAACATCCGATTCAGTCTGGACAAGATCTGCGTGAAAACGATATCCGACTACAAGCGTGAGCGGCTCATCACCGGCCAGCTGCCCGCAAACCACCCCGAATCGTCAACTAGTCAGATTCCCGACGATGGCGTTCTCGGTAGATCCCGTGTAGCCGAAAGAACTCCGCACGATTCGATCGAGCACCAAGCCGCGGTCGAACGCCATCAGCGAGTTACGCAGCCGATGTCCACTGCGCCGGGGCGTACCATGGCCGCTGAGACTTGTCCACTGACGAGCACCTCCCCTGGTCACATTCCCGCGGCTTCATCGCGAGATGCAGACCTTCTGACCATTGACCTGACCAAAAGGCCAAACCAATTCCGGGCAGATAGCGGCAAATTCGTCGCCGACAGTAGCGGAATAGGCGAGGACAGCCAATCACACCTAGACCAAGGTGGCGTAGATCAAGCACCGACTCATTCGCCATCGAAAAAGGCGTATGGCAGCTCGGAAACCCGGATCGAAAGGGGAACCGAACGGGGAACCGACCAGACGGGAGCGGAAAAGCCGACAGTCGAAGTTATATCGCCGTTTGGCGGCAAATCGATCAGCAAAAGCTTCCTTTTGAATATCGTCGATTTAATTATTGAAAAATGCTTCGACTCCCCGGTTGTCGCTCCAAAGCCTAGCCAAGAAAACGAGACTCTGTGAATGACCGGGGCACCGCGGGAGAAAAGGACGACGGAGGTCAAGGACAACAGGCTCGTCGACGAACGATGTCGGGTCTATTCCTGGACACCCGTGTAACGGGATCTTTGTCGCCCTCGTTCTGGACGCTGTCGGATCTCGGTTGTCGGTTTGTTCCGAGTGCATCAGTAAAAGGCGTCGGGCCGATTGTTCTTTTACCCGGACAATAGCCCAACCGGGGAAGACGCCCATTCACTGACTCATCGAGTCACTCACTTACTCACTCACTCACTCACGGACGACTCTTCTATAAACTACACTCGGGTGGCAATTACAATGGGGACACCGACGTGATATTTGCTTAAATGGACCATTACTGCGGTGGCCAGCGTTTACTCACATAGTAGTAGTAGTAGTAGTAGTAGGACACGTGACTGGGACTATCAGAACGAGACCCGAGTGACTCTCAGCCTTGAACTGTCATCATCGCTGTGTCCCACCGACTTTGCCAGAAATATAATGTGTCCACGTTTCCAACGATGGGCAACTGATGCAAACACTCGGCAATCAGTGCACAAATGGGTAATTGTTGTTGATCGGCAGTTTAATATATCAGTAGTACAAATTGTTTGGATGAAAGTGTTTGTTTGTTTTGTTTGGTTTTTGTCCCTGAAAAAAAGTATGATATTTACGGGCAAACTGCGATGCTTTAACTTTCATATCAGTCATATCTAGACGTCTATTGGGACCCCGAAACCGGCTAAACGTGATTTGTGTGGCCATAACACCCAAGACAAGCGGTACGCATATGCGATATGACGGGATTGGCTTCGCCTATTATGCAATGGGCCAACCCATAGGTGGCCTGTTTGTGGTCTATGTCATTCCAGCGCAAAGAAATGTCTATTTGTAGTAAAGCAAACCAACTGACTTCTTAGCAAAACTTGCTCTCGTGAAAGGTGACGTTGGACTAGAGACAGGTCGGTGTGCTGATAGAGACACCTGAGAACCAGGCATTTGGGTGAATGTTGACGACCCTGTTTGTCTATTTGGGGGTGTGCCCGGGTAGGGGTGGGGGAAACGGGGGCGGTGAAGCTAGTTTTCTATTGTATCTGTTCCTCAGCCGGGCCGATGTCGGTCGGCCATTTACCTCCACGTCTACTAATATTTCTTCTTCCACACGCACACACACACACAGACAAACACACATACGCACAAACATACACAGACAAACATACACACATTGCCATAGGCTTATAAATAAGGTTAAAGAGATTTAATTTACATTGTTCATTCTAGCTCAGTTAAAAGTTATTGAATAAATGGAAATGTATTATATATATATAATTTGCTTATTTATATGTTTTACATGATAAACGTTAAATGTCATATATATATATATATATATATCAGATAATAATTGTGTTCAATAACACTTGGATAGTCGACAGACAAATGCGATATTATACTCTTATGAAATAAATAAAAATGTTCACTTTAGTGTTATCGTCCCTGTTTTTACACTTGATGCACTGCAGGAATATGTTCTGCTTCTGCGTCTGCGCGTATATATATATATATATGTGTGTGTGTGTGTGTGTAAGGCGCTGGAACAGACCCAGTAGTTTGTCTAAATAAATCAGCGATTCAGTAGTTCACCCGGTCATACTTAGACGGCAAAAACTATTTCCGGGTCAGTTAGACGGTAGGTCAATAACTGGGCCGGCTCTTTGTTGTTGACACCTCCGACTATTTTGTTGACCTTCAGTCTTCTACTCGGTTTAAAAAATAGTATCACATCGTGTGTCGTACTGTCTAATACAGGTGGCGGTCGACTTACGACCTACACAATTTACGACTTAAAGATGATTACAAAATAATATAGGTAAGGTAATCATAGCATAGGCCCACTTACGATCAGGTGAACTTACGATAGGTCAGTCGTAGCCAATCATTGCCGTAAGTCGACCATTACCTGTATATTAAAAAGAACGCCGAGTGTAAATAAATTTCCGATATTTTTCGCGCAATTGGCAGTGAATGATTTTGGTTGATCACAAAAATAAAACCTCTCATCGGTTTCGAGAGATATCTGATTGATTAGTGACTTTACGGCGAAGTCTGTTTTATTTCTCTATCTCTCGAAGTATGCTCAAACGAAAACAATGCTAGTTCGATGTATCGTATAGCTTCGGCTGTAGTGTGGGTTCGTATTTCATTGCTAACGCACAATTCGAACCTGTTATTATTTAAGGCGTTTTAATAGGCCCGTTAGCCTATCAGATACACTTCGCTTCGGGGATTACGTCGTGTTCTATTCAGTCGTAATTTACTCGGGTCACCATTTTGCCACGGGGATTCACAGACCACACATCACGGCAACAAATCCTAGTTAACAATTAAGTCAACATCACGTGGCGCCACCAATCGATTAATCTTTAAGACGAGATGGGCTGTTCATACCCAGACTCGTGATTATGTCCTTCCTCGAAATGATGTTATTGTCATCTGTAACACAGTTTGAATATAACATTATCATATTTCCGTTTGAATTATTTATATATTTAGCTGATTATGTAATAATAATAATAATAATAATAATTAACACAATGGTAGTTTTTAGCGTGGCTAGCAACCTCAAATGAAGGAGACCTATATGTTCTGTAATTTATAACTTGCTCATGGAGTTTAATTCTAAATAAATTTAGAATTTAGAATATATGGCATATTCGGTGGAGAAAACCTTGCCAGTTGCCTGATTGGATGAAAAACTCCCCCTACTATAGGCCACAGCCGAGGTGCGAACCTGCGACCTCCAGCACAGAATGACCATAGCCATAGGTAAATAGTGTCATACTCCAACCATGATACCAAAGAGGCGGTATATATATATATATATATATATATATATATTTTTTTTTTTTTTTTTTTTTTTTTTTTTTTTTTTTTTTTTTTTTTTTTTGTATGCGCCTGATTTTCTATTCAGGGTACAATACACCAATTTTATCTATTATTACTATTTGTTAATATTATTGTTATTATTGTTAGTATTATCATTATTAATATTATTAGTATTATTATTAGTATTATTACATTGCTTAATCCTACATCTGTTTATTCAGTATTATACAGCCATAAGTCATCATCAGACATAATCAGTGTTTGTTTCAAGAACATCAGCCATTAATTGTTGTTGTTCTCCTTCATAGGGGGTAGACATTTGCACTGAGGAACAAAGGTAATCGATACAACCCGGCCGGAAGCGACTAGTAACCGACAATAAACTTAATACGATAAGTCATACAAGACAAAGATATGTCTTTGTAACACATGTTGTTATTATTATTGTTGATCGTTTGATTTCTCATCAATGCCACAACGATGTTCTCATTAATTTTGGTTATAGGTAGTACTTGGACTGTTATATCATACAGGCCGTGCCCTACAGCGACGGCCTGGGGTATAAATTCCCCTTAACAAACAAAAACAAAAGTTATACATACGAAATCAGTCACAGCGGAATGTTGGACGGATAGGGAGGCAGGCACATCGGTACGAACATAGATAACAGATACGAAAATTTTTGGGTACAAAAAAAATTTAATTTAAAATTTATATATATATATATATATATATATATATATATATAAAAAATTAAATAATAATAAATCTTTTTTTTGACTCTCAGTCCATTAATAAAGAAATAATTATCACAGTAAAACAAGAGATTATGTACAACATCAGGCAGGTCATTTTACATAACATCATATTAAAAACAAGCAAGTTATCAGTGGGGCATAAACATAATTAAAACAGAGGAGATACTGATCGTAGAATATCATTTGCTAATGTGTAAAGTATTAAACCGGTAGCTCCAGATAAGAGAAGACAACGTAACAGAAGATAAAACAACACTCATAATAATACTCTTTGAACTGGACTGAAGCCTATGGATAAATTGTGATATGTTTCCTTTGTAATTCACCAAAGGCAGGTATGTCATATTGGACAAACAATTTCACTTGCGCTACAATGTTTATCCAGTTTCATTAGTCACCTACGGTTATTATTATAGCCTACACATAATTTTTTCATAAGGGTTTCAGAAGAATCATGCAAGAATTTTGTACAGTATAGGTTACTACAGTATGAATTAAATAAGAACACCATGACATCATCAGAACAAAAACAAATTTTCTAATCAACATATTTGCACTGGAATAGAATTTACAAAGTTGTCTTTTCATATCAAATTTACATGAGTAGGTTTATATTTTTACATCTAAATATCTACAATTATTAACATAGTCTAACTGATTATTACAAAATATATATATATATAAAATTTTAAAATTTTTTTTAAAAAAATAAATGTTAATAATTTATATATATATATATATATATTTTATATATCGTGGTTTTGTTAGAAGACGTGACCAAGGTCAGTTGACCCGCCGACTCCCAAGTAGAGACCAGGATACTTTCGTTCCAATGCCAATGAGACGCAGCCTTATGCCATTGTAGGCCCTTGAAGCCTAACAGTATCCCACCCTGGTAATTTCTACTTTATTTCTTAACAAAACCAAAACCACTGTATATATATTATTTTTTTTATATTTTTGGGTGGTGTGGGGGGGGGGGGGGGGGGGCACGTGCGTGTGCATGGTTATATGGTTTAAGTTTTACTACAATTTTGGGACAATAATTTTTAAATCAACATGACATTTGATTCAAGTAATGTCACACATAATTAAACCAAGGAATTCTGTGTTTTTCATTGCTTAATAACTCTCCTTATAAAAAGGCGTAATATATTAAAAGCGTGACTGGTGTGGCATTGCTGGCAGTTCTACAAATATAAATAAATCAACTTATTTTGTAATATGTTCTGCTTCTTTTCACATATTGGATAACAACTGGGATTAAATAGATGGTTACGTCATCGATTGACATATGAACATTTTTCATATAAATAAAACATGGTTACGAGAACTTTTGAAATGTAAAAATGAGGCCCAACATTAGTATGATTAAGTACCACCACCACGCCAGAAATATAAAGATAATGTAGCCTCGGGAATATTGAATTGCTCGAACCAAACATTAATTTGAAAACTACCCAAGATAGTACAATCGTTGTTTATGCCGATGATAAAAGGTTATCGGGTAATTGGTCTCCAGTTAGTTGGTGCAAACAAACAGAAATAATATCCCAGACAGTTTTAAATGGCTAACAAGATTTACACCTACAGCAAACTGTTAACAGCAAAACCTACACTCTACTCATCCCCCCTCTCTCTCTCTCTATCTATATATATATATATATATATATATATACGGTAGGTCCCCTGTTATAACGCGGTCGTTGGGTCCACAACCCATCGACGGCGTTATAGATGGATCGCAAAGCGAGACAGACCACTGTCGGGGTGCGCGATAATAGGGAGTCCGTGTATTTACCTCGTTTTCACCATCCTTGAAGATTACCTAATTGTTTAATGATTTGTTGACTTAAACATAAATAGTACCCCAGTGTTGGTGTGGAAAATAAATTGGTTCTAAAACATATTAACAGCCATGTATCATTGGTGATATTCATCCGCCAGAAATAGCACATAAAGGTTGTGATTGGGCTGTTTGTTTGGCTGATTGAGCCAGGGTGGTGTGTAATTAAGTTTCTAATAAATAAATATGGCCGTTGGCTATTATTACGTGTGAATCACAAACAGTGAAAACGGGCTCATATTACTTTTACAAATTTTATCGGTCAGTTACGGATTTCATGCCACTTCATGGAAATATGTCTGGTCGTGGATCCCACGAATAGGGCTCCAATGTCTAAGCGCGTTATACCCGATTTCGTGTTATAGGGTTCCGCGTTATAACACGGGCCTATTGTATCACTTTATACATTATATGGCATATGGAGGAATTGGAGAAATAAGTCTTAAGCTGTACTTACACAGGTTCAGTCGTGGTTTTCCTTGCATCTCTCTTTCTATAGCACTTTTGAGTACACCCACTGAAATGTCACCGCACAAGAGAGGAAAGAGATGCTTATTCCTCTAAAGGTATTTGCGCAATTATCATTTCGCTTATACAATGGCATCGTCGCACCCAATTAACGTCGCAAAACGTGCCGAAGTGCACCCGATAACATCACGTCTCGCAACGTGACACTGAACAGCGTCACAACTGACACAAGACAACACATAAAATATCATATCTGTCATTATCATAGCCGATTCCCCAGTGTGTCTCCATGCAAAGACAAATGATTGACGTGACTGGTAGACGGTGACATGGCAGGAAGTGACGCAAACGTCTTTACGATTAGAGCATTGGTCTAATTGACAAGGAAAACGTGACCATCTGTCAATGTGTCTCTTGTGTAAATAGGGATGAGTAATTATCGTCATCTTAGGGGTAACACCGGATGAGATCAGCTAAATGGCGCTCATTTAATGCAGTTAACATCGCGGTGCCCTGCATTCTAGGGCGATCTCTGTCTGCAGGATGTTTCATTGATCAATCAGAATCTTCGGGCTTATATACTGGGTGTGACTAGTGCGGAAGCTAACTAAATATTTCGCTTATTCATTCATTCATTCAACCAGCCAGCCAGGTTGAGTTGTTCACTCACTCATTCAACCACTCACTCACCAACTCACTCATTCACTCACTCATTAACTCAATCACTCACGCAATCACTGACTTACTCTGTCGTTCTCTCTCTCTCTCACACACACACAAGCACACAAGCACACACACACAAACACAGACACACACACAAAAGCGCACACACAAACACACACACTACACACACACACATGTTTGTTCGTTTTGTTATTCGGGGAGAATCCCCAGGCTGTCGCTTAATCAGCACAGCCTCTATATTCGAGTGGTTGAGAAACCTCCTCCCCCACCACTCACAGGGGAGCAGTACGGAAAGATGGAGCCGAAATACCCTGAGGGTCGTCACTGCCAGAGTGTTTTACGTCCTCAGGGTTTTTTAACGTCCCCCTTTATTTTAAATAATTCAGTGGAGACGGCAGCGCCATTTAACGTGGGGAGCCACCCACGATGTTGTGAGCCGAGAAATTAATCCCTGGAAAAGTTTCGACCTCTTACGGGGTTCGAACCTGTGACCGTTGGCACCTAACCGCTAGGCCACCAGACACACACACACACACACACACACACACACACACACACACACACACACACACACACACACACACACACACACACACACACACACAATATATATATATATATATATATATATATATATATATATATATACAAAAAACTATGTTTGTAAAGCAATGAGATATCTATATATAAATTGTCAAATAGGAAGCTATAACTAATTCATTTGAAGTACATTTAGGTTTATTTTCTTATTATGTTGGGCACTTTCACACCTGTACAAACATATAAATTCTATTCAATTATCGTTGGGATGTTTTCAATACACTGGGTTACGTAATTCACAAATAGAACAAAGAGATTAAAATACACAGCTAAAACACACACACACACACACACACACACACACACACACAAACACACATCTACACCACCTATCTCTCTCTATCTCTCTCTCTCTCTCTCTGTATATGTGTGTGTTTGAGATAGTCTGTTTATTTTTTTTGTATTTGTTAGAGTATATATATATATATATATATGTGTGTGTGTGTGTGTGTGTGTTGTGTGTGTGTGTGTGTGTGTGTGTGTGTGTGTGTGTGTTTAGCTGTGTATAATAGCACAGGCACAGGCACAGAGAATCTGGAATCGTGAATTCAAAATCTGGAAGTTTCTTCAGGGGACTGAATCCAGAGTGGCAACTTTTCTTGCTGAGACATGTGTAATGTCTCACCAGTCCCTTTATTAGGCAAAATGTCAGTGTTATTTATTACAATCAATTTCAGGCAGAGATATATTTTTATTTTCCTTAGAAATAAAGTTACAGTGGTTTTAAAATTTGCTTTGACGTCATCTTTGACGAACATACGCCAAACACTCCCGACGTTGACTAGTCTAACCTGTATTACGGATTCGATATTGTCATTGTTAAGCGTGTAAAATGGTCTACTGTGCGGCTTATAGTTGTGCAAATGGATGGAGTATGCATTCGTTCCAATAAATAAGACTCAGTTTCGTGATTGGGTACGAAACACGGACAGAGTGCAGTGGAAGCCAACTTTCCACAGCAAGCTCTGCGGGAAACAGTTTTAGAAAGTATGTTAGTTATTTGATATGACATGAATAGTGTCGGCTCACAGAAGATGCCATTCCAACCATATTTTTCAAACAGCGTGATGCTGAGCCGAAACGAATCAGATGTTTGATGGAGAAATTAAATAGAAATCGGGTATGTATGAGCGATAATAGGGTACTCTTGGGAGCAAACTATTGGACATTCATCAGTTCACACATTTGTGAATAAGTAAAATTTCGCTTATTCACAATTTTGTTTAATTAACTTAGGCTACTCAAAGGTTGTTATGATTGTGTATAGTAGACACTATTAAGCTGTTAAAATAGTAGATGTTCCACCAAGCGCGGCACAGCCCTGGATAGGCCTCATATGGGGGAGCCGGGTTCCTGTTTACTGACAAATATCACTTTAAATGTTGTTATGTGATAAGAAGCAGGAAATACTCGCATTCAGGCCCAGTATGTTGACTTATCAATTAAGCTTTGAGAATATAGGAGGCATAGAAGGTTGTAATTATTATTATTATTAAATTGAAACAAGGGGCTCGTCATATCGATGTAGGGATTATGTTTTGTTGCGTAGGCCGAAAATGGGGATGATGCTTTGCGTGTTATGTCATGTGATTTTGTTTAATTTAGTTATTTCTTTATATTAATTTTCAACGGATATAATACAACAGATTAATGCCACAAAATACTACAGTAACTCAATATTACATGGTAGGTGTCAGCAACACGCGTGGCTGATGTCGGTCCACGTCTGCAATTGTTGCAGCTAATTCTTCACCATTGATACTGGCTGTGACATTGATATTCTTGAAAATATCCATCGTAATCTGACATTTTTACAGTCAACAGTCCAGGGCGCTTCTAAAAAGCTGGGGCACTACGCGATGTTTGTCAAAGATGACGTCACACGATAATCACTAGCCAGCGTAATACACACCAACAATGGCTCGTGAAGGTTTCTGGAAAAAAGGATGTAAGGATTATTTTAATGGAAATGTGGTAGACAGCGGCTAAAATTGTTTTGAGTGTGGAATTGCATCTGATGCGAAATACAATAATTGTTTGTTACGTTATATTTACTTCGAAATATGAAATTTCTTTTCCCGTGACCTTCAATAGGAATTGTGTTGTTCAACTTCATTATATTATTTTTAACTTCCCTTTTTTAGAATAAGTTATATGGGATAATTATTTACGTTTTGTGATATTCTCAGAAATATTTGTTGTATTCGTTTGTATTTAACTTTAAATATCAGCGATTTACTTATCTATTTCTACCCGTTTATCCCCAATATGATTCTATTCTGCATTTTATTTTCATATAACACATAGTTTCGTGGCAACTAAATCAAATTTGAAACATTGTTAATCATGGTTCTAATTAACCAAACTCAGGTAAGTTCATGATTCACATCTCTCTGTGTTTTTCTGATTGTCATGCAGCTTGCTAACATGAACAATATCTCAAAGATGGCATATGAAATCAAAGTGAGACATTGGACGTCTAACGTACGTAAATTAATAGCTGAACCTAAAAGTCAAGTGGATAGCAAATCCTTCTAATGGCCAAAAAATGTTAAACCGATTTTCTGATGATCTTTAATCCTATCAGTCTTATTTTCGTCTTTAGAAATGTTGAAATACTTTTTACTTTTTAATATTAGGACTACTTTCAGCAGACAGCAGTGTCTCGAACAACAAGGGAAGTAAACATCACATCAATTTGAGATAGTCTCTTGCAGCCTGTAAGAAATGTTGAAGACCAGATATTTCAATGATGTTGTGGAAATGGAAGTATTTCTGAGCTAAAGCACATTAAAATTTCACTCAATCAATTAATGAATATAGGCAACCAAATAATAAATGTCTTTGTAGATAATCAAGTAAGTATTTATATTGAATATCGATTTGCTAAAGGTTCTTATGTATCTGCATAAGACGCCATTTGTGTTGCCGATAAACCATCATAACGTATTGATTATCATCATACACACTAAATATCATTTTGTATTAATTGCAACGTTTTCTTGGGTAAACGAAATGGGTAGTTAACTGTATGTTTATAAGGATGTATTAATTATTAATTATTCAGATTTTTAAATGGAAGCTGCTAACATACATGTTAATAAAATGACCGAAATTGTAAAATATGTTATTGTAACCGAAGAAAAATCGGCTTTATTCATTCACCTGCAACCTTGTTCGATCATTACCTTGGATACTAGCATAGATAGATTATATTCGGTTTTCGCATTATTACGAATACTGTTTTTATTATACCTATATACTAATATATATATATATATATATATATATATATATATATATATATATATATATATTCGCTCTTTAGCCTACCATGTGCACAAAGTGGCCATAAAACACCAGTCATCATACATACAGATATTGCCATCAATATTTAAAATAAACTTTACTAGCTTCTTTTTCTGTCTAAATACGGAATTTGGATTAATTCGTCTACAGTAAAACACCTAACTATTAATAATAACAAACTGTTCCTATCAAAGCAATTTGAACTAAACATTGTTTTTAGTTTCTTTTATTTTTGTAAAGAAGCCAAACATGCAGACAGCACATATTGATATAAATTAAACGTGTATACCGATATATGACTCCTGTTATAAAGTTTGTTACAGGTTCAACATCAAAGTGTTTAGTTGTTTACTGAAGTAATAACCACGACGGATAATTGCTATAATTGGGTTGCAATTATTTTATGAGCTGTCTGTTCAGAGGAACCTATTCAAAGTTCTTGGAAAAAGTTCATAGTTTCATGTATTTTTAGAGAATATATTCAAGATTTATCGAACTAGCTAAGCGCATATGTTTAGAATAAGATGTTAAGGTTGCATAATCTTAATAACTCTTAATAACTCAGACTTTATTCTCGATGTAGAACTTATTAATATAATTATTTATATATAGTCTTGAATCTATAATACTTGTTTTTATTGACACACGAATTGGTACTTATTAATTAGAATTTAATCCGATTTAGACAATCTGGTTTTAATATACCTATAAATTACCTATGATACACGTTAGTCGCCTTATTATATCGTATTTTTTCGATTGTAGACCTCTTTTACTCAAAATTCCATTTTTCATTAGCGGAAGTTATGATTGCAAAATGCACAATACTTCATCATCACGAAGAGAAACGATTCTTTATTTAAAACTAATGAATTGGCAAAAATATTTGTATACATACACATACATACGCACATTGATATATATATATATATATATATATATATATATATATATATATATATATATATATATATATATAACACATGCACAATATAACTACTGAGAAACCACAGTTTACATTCAGCAGTAATATGCTGTGGTGCTTAATATATCTATGTATAGACGATTTCGACACAACAGATTCTGATCTCAGCTTCATTCTGGATTGCAATAGCTAAAAGAAACCTGTGTTAACCTTACTAACATAGGTCCAACAAGTATGGCGTTATATGGTGTTGTGTTAAAAGGTTGTTGGTGTTTTGTTTTTTCGGGGAGAATCCACAGGCTGTCGCTTATTCATCACAGCCTCTGTGATGGAGTGTTTGAGATACTTCCTCCCCCACCACTCACAGGGGAGCAGTAGGGAAAGGTGAAGACAAAATACCCTGAGGGTGGTCACTTTAGAGTGTTTTACGTCCTCAGGGGGTCTTTATAGTCCCCCTTTATTTTTAATAATTCAATAGAGACGGCAGCGCTATTTAACGTGGTCAGCCACCCACTATGTTGTGAGCCGAGAAATTAATCTCTGGAAAAGTTTCGAATTCTTGCTGGCTTCGAACCTGTGACCCTTAGCACCAGATGCCAGGTGCTTAACAGTTAGGCCACCACAGCTCACGTTAAAAAGTTAAAACGTTAGGCCTTTTATAGGCTCTCGGTGCGTGAACCAACATAACAGTTTGTTGAACACGTGACAACAGTTTGTTGTGTACATTACCTACAGGTGGAAGCAGCGAAGTGACTTATCTCCACAAAGCATCACTAATGAACAATATATAATTACCGGACTAGAACGAAATATCGTGTATAATATATATATACATATATATATATATATGGGGGTATGATACACATAGAAAGGCACATAACATCAACA
>JAODUP010000662.1:0-22500 GCA_025642065.1 Paralvinella palmiformis | reverse complement strand
TCATGGAGACGGTAGACAGAGGAATTCGGCTAATAAATATGTATTTTACAAATTCTGTAAAATGGTTAATGGCATGGCTATGGTTAAGGAGAAACGCTACTTAAAGGAATATTCTCTTATTAAAGCGAATAGTAAAACTGTTGTTTTATTTTAAGCATTAATATTAATTTTATAGAGTTATTTCATAACAGCTAAATTCTACTGTCATCATACGGTGCTATATATCATCTAAGGTGAAACCAGATGAGGCAACTCTTAACCAACCAGGATTTAGACCCTCCTTCTAGAAGGCCGTCCTCTATGAGCTCAAATACACATTCATGTATAAGACTTGAAGGAAAAACACTATTCGATATATGTACTCTCTCCCCCACTCTCTCCCCCTTTCCGTATAAACAAAAGGCAAAGGGAATTAAATCAATATCCAGCTTTGCTAACAACTATTTTGAGATTGCATAATTGTAAATGTTATTAATTTTGTTTGTGGAATTTGCAACGCTTAAGCTTTACAAAGACTAACATAAAAATTATTAAAAATTAAAATCCAACAGATAAATAATAACTGCTATGTCATGTATATTATGTTATATTATAATATCTTTTGTAATGTTATGTTATGTTATGTTAGGTTAGGTTATGATATGTTATGTTATGTTATGTTATATTATATTATATTATATTAAATTATAGGTTTAGATGTCTGTTCAATCTGTACTACGACTACAAAACGTCTAAACTCATTGCCTGATAAAACCAAGTTCCTCGACTGTGGTTATCCATTTGGTGCAATTTGCCAGGAAATGGATTGTGCGCCATCTCTGGTGTTCTACGAAGTATCACAATTATGTCTTCGTCCATGAATAGACCAACAAGTTGATGCACTTGCCGAGTTCTGATCACATGATTTTATTCTCAGGATCCGTCTGTATTTTTATTCATCGGGCGATCTGCGTTTTATTATTTGCATTAAATAGCACTTACATGTGTCCTTTGACGAAGTTTACACAGCGTCTGAACTCATTCTCTGAGAAAACCAAGTTTGAACGGATACTTAGCTGATACGGTGACATTGGGGTTTAAGCTTAGGTTAATGCGAAGTCAAAGTTAAGCTGACACTGATTAGGAGATTGTATCTTAGAAAGGCTAATGTACATTAAAAAACAAGTATCACTTTGATTAATATATATATACGCTATTTCGACTTAATATTGATATCAGCACAATACATGTAAGTGAGTGAGTAACAATGGCCCACCACATTCAGATTTAGGCAATATGCATTGTAATCACGATTGTATTTATGCTTGCTTTACAAGGTAATCGTAATCGATTATAATCGATATATACGTAATTTGTTTATTGTAATTATATTGCTAAGTACGTTTAATTGTAATCGATTACTTCAGTCATGTATTAGCTCTTATCTTGTTAGCGCATTGTAAAATTAGTTATATGAATGTGACGTAACATATAACTTCATATTGTTTTTTAAAACATGGATTTAGCTTTATTTATATTCTGCAAATTGTAGTGATGTGATTATTAAATAACTTTCTTAATCCAGTATTTTATTGAATATATGTAATAACTATATAACAATATCAATATGCATATAAAATATTCTGAAGTATTGACTTAGACTGATCAAAGTGCCTGTTTGATTTAAAATCCTGGAGGGTGCGCTCACGCATACACGCACGCAGATAGGCACGTAGACACAGACAGGCACACTAGGTGATTGGTATTTTAGGAAGTTTATAACACGGTAACTTTTTTAGGTATTACATATGTCTTAGCATGAAAAGGAGCCTCTTTCCAATCTGTACCCTGATGTATGGTCCAGAGTTTGAATCAACAATTCAAGATTCCCTGTGCCCGTGACATATTCTATACTACTAAAGCGCTCGTTGCCCGTGCTAGAGATTGATTTAAACAATATTTTATGTTCCCCCCAAATGCATTAAACATATATTCAGATGGGTCAAAACATACATACAATACATATATTCTGGTGAAGCGAATTGTTTTCAACATAAGACAATAATCGTTCGCTATGGGGAATGGTTGGGTCGCATTGAGGTTACCTATTAAAATGATACAATTGTAACTAGGAAGTACAGATCTGTTTTAGAAGTTCTGTGCATTTACCCCCAAATTAAACTGTTCGTTCGTTCGATATACCACAAGGAACACAACTTTATTATTTTGGCGTAGTACTTCTACAGCCATTAATTCAATATCAGCTGATTCAATAATTAACATTCTCTTGTATGAGAGATGTTGTGAGACCCATGCAAGCACCCCCCCCCTCTGCCCTCCGATTCTATCACGTCTAACTGGATCATGTTAACCATCTAATTTGTAAAACGGTCTACCATCCAGGCCTAGATTAACTGTAATCACATCGTAGATACCACTGAACCCAGCTCTGATTTGGTCCAATATGTCCGGAGAGATCGCTTTATGCTTCTCATATTCGCGTGACAATATGATAAATAACTAATACATACAGTGGATGGACCGGGGTTCAACTCAATATCACCACACAATAACAATAACATTGATATAATACATGCAACTAGCAGAAACATGATTGAACAAGGAAACTCATATTGTAACAATAACCTCTGTACAGCAGATGCACCAAAATAGCAATACCTAATTATAACATTATTTCCAAAGACTTGCAGGTGATGAAGCCTAATACAGGCTCTATACACATCTAACGATACTCTTATAATTGATCAGAGTACCACACATCTTAGCCCCCGATTCCACTCAACGCTTCACCATAAACAAAATATTGTGCATGGATAAGTGATATTTGGGGTGGTCAAAGAATCCTTATTTTTTGCAGGCAATATTACCATTCACTTATGTTCATAGCATTATAATGACATAGAAAATCTTTTATATACAAGATTTAGCTTTGATATTTGATAGAGTTTATCCAAACGTTTTAATTATGTTCGTTTTGTTATCGGCAATCAATTGTTGTAGATATCAGAGGCGTCACACACTAAGTTACTCAATTGTGACAATTTATTCCAAAATAGTAAGCCAATACAGTAAAGACCCCCCCCCACTAGTAATAGAGTGTCTAAGCTAGAATGTATGGCATACAAATATCATGCATTGGTATTATTAATCAATGCATTTAACTTACACCAGAAAAAAGCTAAGACATTTTTAGAATTAAAACAACTTAATGTTTTCTTGTCCTTTTTCCGTTTGTGATCCGTAAATGTAACACTCTATATTTTGGTAAAAATCGATACTTAATTTCGGGTGAACAATCTTTTAATGTTAATTCACAAGCATTACGAACGATTTATATTATTACGCACCTCCTGCTTCCATCGTCCGATGCGTCTTCCACAAGCACAAAAATATCGATGTCTGATGAATATTTCATCTCCGCCTCATGGAAAACATAATATAGCATAGACCTGGACATTTGTAATCTATTTTTGTCTTCTTTCCCACGCTATATATCGTAATCTATTATCTAACATTAACTGTCTTCCGATCTGACGATGTAATAGTCTTGGATGACTGAGAGCGGAGATGACGCATCTCGTTGAAGTCGCCGCTGTCGTGAAAACAGGTCAACATACCTATACGAATTGTGATGTTCTCACGATGGACCCAAACATGCCACCAAGATTACGCATACATTTTGTAGATGTTATTAGTCTGGAATCCATTACTCGTAAAAGGGATGTTTCCATGTAGTGAACAATGCTTCGATATCAATAGAATTAGCTACAGTTGATCAATATTAAGCTGCAGCCTGTTCTGGTGCGTTCTTACTTCGGTTTTGATGAGGTGGAGATAATAACATGTTGAGGAAGAAAATAAACTCACTGTCCTATTTGCTATATATTTAAGACGACTGTAATGATGAATATGGATATGAGAATTGAAGATGTTTTACGACGCAGACAAAGTAAAACAATTATGCGAAATGCTTTATCAGACGCCTCTTCAGTCATATGACCAAGTGTCTGCTCTGCTATGGTCAGTTCAAAGGAAGGAATACCGATTTGCAAACAAGCTGCAAGAAGGATCATTCAAAGATGGTAATTTAATATACAACTGACTCAAGTTCGAGAAAGATTTCTGCAGTTCGCAGGTTCCTTATCCTGTAACCTTAAGAGTGTTACGGATTGTGATATTTGATAGAAAAACAAAGTTATGTACATACATTACATGCCTTATATATATATATATATATATATATATATATATATATATATATATATATCCGACCTTTCCTAACACAGGCCACATAATATTTCTGCAGTTTGGCCTTGTTCAGTGGATGCATTTTAATCACTAAGGTATAAAAACATCGAATGGAATGTGATATTTGGGGAGCAGTTCTCTCACACAGCACGCTAGTCCCCTGGTAAACGATGAATACATACACACATACGCGCGCTCGCGCGCACACACACACCTGTGTTCCCTTCTCATTTTAAACATGCCAATGTAATCCCTCTTCTTAAGAAATCATCTTTACCAGTCAATGACCTAAACAGTTATAGACCTATTTATAACCTATCATTCATATCTACTGTATTAGAAAAGCCGTATCCTGTCCTTTAGACAAGTGATTACAGTTTAACAGGAACGGTCAATGTTATTCAGTCTGGTTACAAACAATTTCAGTCTACAGAATCCGCTCTACTAAAAGTTCATAACGACATAGAACTAAACATGGACACAGACAAGGTCACAGCACTAACACATTATTTTTTATCTGCACCTTTTGACACCATTGATTATTCTGTTCTTTTAGATCGCCTCTCTGATTGATATGGGATATCAGGCACAACACTTACCTGGATCCGCTCATTCTAAATAAATAGGTTTTTCATCAATAAAAATAAGAACATGTTTTCCAATGGCAGTGCCTTCGTTTTGCGATGTTCCACTAGGCTCTGTTCTTGGACCACCACTGTTTACTCTGTATACCACACCACTAAGCTCACTCATTCACAATCACAAATTAGACCATCATTTATATGCAGATAACACCGAAGTATACATAGCTTTAAGTACAGCAGACACTGAGCTTTCCGTTAAACAACTTGGTGATTGTATCAGTGATATATCTGACTGGATGACAAACCATAAACTTAGGCACAATGGCAGTAGAACATATTTCATCATTATAGGTACACCAAGCAACGCAGCAAACGTACTCATTTCTTCCCTACGAACATCCTTAGTCATAACATCACACCACCATATATGTAATCTTGGTGTTACATTTGACAGCGATTTTAAAACATATTTCTCTGACATGTCGCTCCTGCTTCTATCAAATTCGTGACCTTCGCCGCATTCGGTGTAATATTTTTCTTTCTGTCGCCAAAACCATTGCTACACTCATTACTAGTAGGCTTGATTACGGCAACTCTCCTCTTTATAACATTGCATCTAAGGATATTCTGTAATTTCAGTTTGTTCAGAACTGCTTCGCTAGGGTTGTCTCACGGTCTCGGTTTTCCCATTCCGTAACACTTCTGAAATCTCTTCACTGGCTCCCTGTTCAATCTCGCATCATTTTCAAACTCTGTACCATTGCCTATCAAACTCTTTCTCCTGGAGAGCCTTCATATCTAGTTCCCATGCTTTCTTCAGCACCCAAGCCCAGAGAGCTCGTTCATCTGGTTTTCACTTGTTATCTGTTCCCAGAATTAAAACTCATGCTTGGACTCGTGCTTTTTTCAGTTGTTGTTCCTACTCTTTGGAATTCACTCTCTGAATATATTAAGTCATCAAATAGCATAGTTTCTTTCCATCACCATTTGAAAACTCACCTGATCCTTTCTAAGTTTCCTTTCCACCTAATCATTGTTGATGAACTTTGCATCGTACGCGGACTATGAGTTTGCCCAACTCCTGTACTAGGTGCGCCACTGAGCTCGATTCTTCTCGATGATATTGGCGTCATAGAAGTTTTGTAATTATTACTATTATTATTGATGAACACAAAATGGCATGTGATCATTAGCCATCACGCTGGACAGTCAGCAACATCTATAACTCTTTATAATTTGATGGTGCAGAAAGACAAGTTATGGGATTCATTAAAAATGGTATGAAACCGAATATGCTTCAACCAGGCCTCGATCCGAGTAAAACCTGCCTGACGGGTCAATTGACAGCCAATAAACGGGTGTATGGTTCTGGCCGATCTCCACCTAAGACGATCCAGATTGTTACCCTTGAATACTGACGGACACAAAAGGTACACCATGGAGAAGGCTATACATCATCAAACATGGAATATCCGTACTTGGAGGAGGGTTCTTTGGACTGATGAGTACAAGTTTAACTTGGTACGAGGTGACGGTCGTTCGAGTGTACTCCGAAGTCGGGATGAAGCCATACACCCAAACTCTGTCCTGCCTTGTGTCCAAGCAAGAGATGCGTCACTAATGGAGAATACTGGATGGTAGCATACCACTCATCTGTATGCACCCCCAACATACCCTGATCTTGGTAGAGAATAATACTCCAGTTCACCCCAGTATTGGAACATCACAACGTTCCCTGTATGACCTGCCCTAACCGGATTTGAACATTATGGAACACATTAAGTTTCTTATGGTCCGCGCACAAAACTACTCTGAACCACCCATTGATAATATAAAGGAGCTCCAATTAATCATTGGGGATTGGTAGAACTGAATTCCACAGCAACATTTTTAAAGTCTGTTTGGAAATGGTGGAAGGGGATATCTAGGTATTGTGATAAAAAGGAATGGAAACATAGCGTATTGATCTTGCTGTAATCAATAATTAGTCGTTCAAAAACATTATTAAGCATTAGCGGTACATTTTTTATTTTGATGTATTTTTGAGGGTTAAGGTTACCTTTAGAGGTCGCTCGATCCATTTAGATTACTATGTGCACAAACGTGACCGTAAAATGGCAACATTTAACATGCATCCATGGTCAAACGAATGACATCTTCAGATCTCAATAGTATTAGTCGAAGTATTCAACATAATTATACGTTATTATTGTTGTGGTAATCAGATCCCAGCCATTATTTGGGTGTTTAATTGATCATGCATAGATACTCCTATTCATCTTGCTTCGTATTTCAGGGAGAATCCCTAAGCTGTTGCTTATTCAGCACAGGCTATAACTCCTATTCATCATCATATAGGGAATTATTTGGTAATCGCAGCCTGGGGATCATTTGGGTGTTTAGTTGATTATGCATAATTGTATGCATACGTACTCCTATTACTAAAATTATTTGTTAATTATATTCTATTTTCGCGTCGACTGGTTACAAGAACATTTATATCAGTTCTAATCTACACAAACATTTTAAAACTAACAAATGCCTGTTGTGGTTTTCTTGTTGAAGGATATATGAGAACTACTGTGTTATGGTATGTATTTTCGTTTGGTTCAAAGAATTCCTGTGGGGTTAGGCTGAGAATTCAGCATATCGTCACCCATTGCAAAAGGTAACTAAACGGAAGGGTCGTGAGCTGGAACACCAAATGGCCGAATGTTGCTGAGATCAAATAACAATTTTGATCATTTACTTTCATTGCAAAATAATCCAGGCGTTTATATATTAATATCGAGTGTTCGAATATGTGAAGAGGTCAGTGATAAGGTGGAGATTTTGTTTGATTTGGCGTGATAGAATTAATGATTTAACAGACTAAGTTCAGATAACCACTGACTATAGCCAAGATATATATATATATATATATATATATATATATATATATATATATATATATATATATATAAATCAAATACATAGCACACAATATCACATAATCTCAAACACTACACACTAAAATTAAATATTAAATCAGATTAAATGTCACAATATTAATATATACATTTATAAATTTACATAGATAAGTTTCTGGTTAATAATTTAAGTTTTTAACTATTATATATATATATATATATATAATATATATATATATATATATATATATATATATATATATATAATATATTATTTATTAATTAAAAAATAAAAAATTAAAATTTATAATAATAATGTTGGATTGGTGTTATAAATAGGCTAATTTAGATAAGTTGATTTTAATTCTTTTACAATCTTACAATCTTCTAGTAAGTTTAACATTATTAGGTAACTTATTCCACGACTTGGAAGCTGATGACCTAAAATATTGA
This sequence comes from Paralvinella palmiformis, assembly GCA_025642065.1. Lineage (NCBI taxonomy): Eukaryota > Metazoa > Annelida > Polychaeta > Terebellida > Alvinellidae > Paralvinella > Paralvinella palmiformis. The sequence goes on along the minus strand of JAODUP010000662.1, from coordinate 14,306 downwards.
AACCCGGACGAAATTGACAGTGATTAACACAGATACAAATCATTGTTACAATATGGCCACTGCAATTGAAAATATTACAAATGGCGGCTAAACCGCTATGTCATGGTCTAAGAATAATTAACGCCCATACAAATGGTTATTAGAATATGGCCACTATATAGTTATATTTTCAAAAACTATATACTAAATTCACATATAAACCATCTTCTTCAAACCAACCGCTGATATTCGGGGGGTTTTGTCTGGAATTCGGAAAGATTACTCCCGTACACTTTTGTATGGCATTTTGGCACTGCCAAAAGCGAACAAAAACAGTGGTGTTGTTCGGTTCAGCAGAGAGTCTTGCATGTCTCCTAGTTTATGCACTTACAAATAAGTCCCATGTTTCTTATTTGATAATAACAGGACTTACATATAAAATTCACCTGCTTCTCCATTCCGAAAAGTATTATCCAATAGAAGACCTAGATTGTTCACAGACATAGAACAACTTAAATAACTAGGTCATACCTTAATACGAAGAATATCAGTTTTCTTCACATGCTATTTGGATGAGAAAACTACTAATTCAGTCTGATCCTTGTTGAATTGCAGCATCAGTGATCATTAAATATTTGTGTTTGCAATACCAATTTTGGTTTAGGATGAAATGTCATGCCCATTAATCAGATAGCTTTAAAGTCATGTAGACAAGAGAATCATTGGCATATAAATGATATTTAATATTATGTCATTTAATAATTTCACAAACTGAATTAGTAAGCACACATTAATAATTTGGCCATATATGGGATCCCTGTGGTATACCAAATTTAGATAGACATCTTATAGTTTTTTACCTACATCTGGAATACACTAACTTCTATCTGTGCGGCACTACTTAACCCAGGTTAAAGCCTTTACCTTTATGCCAAAGGAATATTCTAAGCGTTGCAATGATATCGAATGGTCGATTACGTAAACAGACTGAAAATCAAGCATAAGTAATGCAGCCATTGATAATTCATAAAGAGCTCCAACAATGCCATTGTGCACCTTTAACAGAGCAGTTTCTGTTGAATGACCTCTATGATAAATGGACTGAAAACTGTCATGGAGGTCATTGAGTTCTATATGTTTTTTATACGACTTGCTACTGCCTCTTTAATAAGCTTGCGGGTGAAAAGAAGGTTAGAAATAGGATCACCTTTTTTTTTCTTTCTTATCCGAATCATATTTCTTAATCAGCTAGGTTATGGTGTCTCGTTTCAAACACAAGTGCGTCACTAACTCGGTCATTGGCCTATTTATGATGGCTGACAGTGACAGACATTGATCCACACATTTTAATGGACAACTGTATGTGCTGCCGACAAAAGGTTCGCATACGGAAGAAACTCACTTTATGGTGGAGCTCGAGTCCCGAGAGCAGAATAAATATCGTATCAATGATATGCAGCGTCGATCCATGGGAATCCAAATACTGCCAAAACCTACGAGCTTCGCCGTCAAGCTTAGTATCCATTTAAATCACCAATAATTACAACATCATATGGGATAATGGATAGATTATATAAATATTTAGACCTGCCATCAAAGAATAATAAGCTTTTAAAGGCCATTATGTAGGAGGTAGACGATATACAATAGAAACCGTATCTGTAACCTTATCTAAATATATGATATAGTCAACGGTTTTAAAATGTATACATGGCAACCGCGCTACCAGCACTATGTAGATTACTTGCAGACAGATTACTAGTATTTCACAAACTCACAAGTTAATGAACCCGTAATATGAGTACATGATTGTTAGACGATGATAAATTATGGTGAATTAGTTTCGTGCGATTTTCAGTTAGAAATAGTCTTTCGTAAGTTCATCATTGCCACTTGTAAACAAGAACTAAATCCTTTGACAACAACAACATGAGCGGCTGTAGCACTAACAACGCCAATATAACAACATTGGCATTAATAATAATAATAATAATAATAATTATTATTATTATTATTATTAGTAGTAGTATTATTGGGCATCTCCATGGATTAACTGGTAGCGCGGTTGCCATGTATTTATAGCACCTGGGTTAAAACCCCGCCCTGGCTATATCAGAAGGACATTTCCTCTTTCACTTCGCCTCATTACCTTTCGAGGTCACTCGGCCCATTAAGCCTATCTGTGCATAAACGTATATACAAATTATCCCATGTTATAGAAATGATCGCCTAGGAGGAGTCATCTACAGTCACAAAAATCGTCCACTCTCTCTTTTTGCAACAATAAATGATAAGATATAATAAGTTATGATGAGTGCTTCTTTATTGAGCTGTCATTTGCGTTGAGTTGCATAAATTTGCGTAGGAAGTAATAGGGATAAATACATTTCCTATTTCCGATGAGCCATGTTTATCACGACTAGAGACATGTATGGGTGTATATCATATTATTGCTGTCACATGTGATGGTATGTAATAATAGCATCACCCAGGTATGTCAGTCTGTCCGTATGTCAGGACTCCTGCCTGCCTTTTAGTTTCTTTGTCATGATATGTATAAGTGTGTGTGTGTGTGTGTGTTTTAAGGTACATAGTAAGAGGCAACAGGCACAGAGCATCAACATATCTAAACATCCTTCGAAACCTACCTCCATAAATCTAAATACAACTATACATACATTAATCTAAAAATAAAATCTTCCATACCTCCACATATTGATAAATGTGTGCGTATACCTAAGCATGTGTCTGGTCTACTCATCAGCCTGTGGGAACCAGCTAATTCGCTTTTCGTACGCGACAAATATGTCACGCCCACAGGAAAGCGGCTACATGCAGGCTACGTACAAAAGGTTCACTTGTTTATTCATTATCTGTCTGATTATCTCTGTGTTTGTCTATCTGTCTATCTTTAAGCGATACGCTGTTACTGATACCAACTCATTCACGCAGACAGACATACGACGGTAGACAGATTGAGACGGATAGACATTTCATTTCTCAGGGAAGGCTTTCCTCTTTCAACACCATCGAAGACAAAATACGAAACACTCATTCACTTCCTAAAGCACTTACTGACTGTCGCACTCACTCACTCACTCACTCACTCACTCACCCACTCACTCACTCGCATCCAGGCGTACTCGCATCTACATTATCATTGCCATTTACACGTGAATGGGGACGCATATCAAGTTATACCTTTCCAAAGCACATTCCAGTGCAAACTGTAGCTTTGATCTTATGAAATATAATTAACATTTTTCATTCCTTAGAAATACACTTCCACAGCCATGTTAAAAACTGAATGAAGAAAATCATCGGATGCTTACTTATCAATGTATGCCTGCATAACTGTTTGGGTACCTGTCGGTATGTGCATTTCTATTCCAACTTACAAACAACTTGCACCTTACATAAAATTGATAAGAACGTCCTCGCCTAAATCGGGTCATATGCGTGCACGCTATATTATCACTTCATACCGCTCTACCAGAGAAGTGTACTCTTTTTCATAAGCAGTTGTGGGCAAAAATGTTGCACAGGCGTATTCGCTAGTTTAAAAAGGAAATAGAGCCATAGAGTCATAGAGCTCCTGTAGTGTGCATTTTCCGTTTTACCGGCCACGTTTCAGTACTCTATTTAGAAACTAGTTCTAGCAATAAAACTGTACATCACTTTTTGCAGCCTGTATGTTTGATAAGTACTGGCTGCTTATTTGTCTGTTTTATTCCCCCACCTCTATCTCTCCGCTCTCTCTGGCACATCATTGGCAAATTGAGCAACGTAATGCACTGCAAACCACAAGCTCGTTGTTCGATTCCCTTTGTTACCCATATTGGTGAGATGGAGAGGGTGAACGGTTCTATGGCTATTAACGTTATATTCCATATACTTAGCGCGATCTGGCAACAACGTAACCATAACACAATACAGCAATAACTGAGGCTATGTCGTGAAATGATGAGAGTTGTTTGCCTGTTCATATACATATATATGTGTGTGTGTGTGTGTGTGTGTGTGTGTGTGTGTGTGTGTGTGTGTGTGTGTGTGTGTGTGTGTGTGTGTGTGTGTGTGTGTGTGTGTGTGTGTGTGTGTGTGATGTTTTACTGTCACTTGTGCGCATATGGTAGGGTAAATGGGCCGAACGATCTCCAAAGGTAATGAAGCGAAATCAAATATGAAAAACCCTTCAGATATTCAAACTCAGGTGGTAGTGATCGGTGAGCCAACGTGCTACCAGTTCGACCACGGATTATTTTTTTTTAAATTTCGGTTTACCTTCTATGTCAATGCGCCAAAACAAACATAATCAGAAACAAATAAACAAATAAATAAACATGCCAAACAACAGCTGCTAAAGTGCAAGATTGGAGGTGATAAACATATTTGGCTAGGCAGCTGCACAAAGAACTACCGTTAGTGACGGGGTGGCTGCTTTAAGGGCAGAAAACCAGCTTCAGACGATTTTAACATAACGTCGTGCGAACAAACTTTAAAAACCAATCCCTTATAGTCGCGGTGTCTCGAAGTAATACCCCAAGCCAGATCGCGTCAGTTGTGAGATTGTTTATGTTAATTGTCTCCGTAGCTCTATTTATAACTGTTATTCAGTTGCTGCATCTTTCCTCAAAGCAAAAGTATCCGAACGTTTTCCCCGAATTGGCAACGTCTTCAAAGGTCAGTTTGTACAATGGGTAGGTAGGGTTTATTTTCTTCCGGACGATCTAAACGAATCTTGTATACCTTTGACATCCTGTTTATGATAAATTTGTTGGACTTCCGGTTAAGTAACACATTCGATATACATAATGTTATCAGTTAGAGTTGGCTATGGCTTATTATTAAGGCTGGGCTAATGTGAACGCGTTCTGTTGTGCCATTTTTGCCGTTTACTGTTTTCAGTGCAACGTTCAGGTAGTCTTAAACTGCTGACAAAGTCAAAACGTTATTTACGAAGTAAATTCAACTCGGATTGTAGGAAAAGCCCCAATCGTAATATTAGTTATGTCTTATGGTATTAATACATTATCATTATGACTAATAAAGACGATGCTACCGACTAATAAAATTGCCCAAAATTGACGTCAATTATATTGGGAATTCACATCGGAGTAACAAAAATGGAATATCGTTCTTAAGTAAATAAATCGGGAATCGGTCTTAGTTCGAAATAATTCTTTCTTCTATCCTAGAATGTTTTCAGTTGTTCGTTCAATAAAGCACGCTGCATAAATTTAACCTTACTGTTGTTGGTATTGTTGTTGTTGGTACCGCTGCAGGTGTTTTTGTATAGTTTATTGTTGTGGTGATCGTGACATTAAAGGTATAAGTCAACTGTTCAGATGTAGCGTCTTTTCCGAAGAGATTCACATAAGTGTTGGTGCTGCGTACTGGTTCTGGGATCAAGTTACAGATATTAAAATAAACAAGCAAAACGAGAAATAAAGTTGATTGATTGATTGATTGATTGATTGTAAGCATTTGTTTCTTCATTTAGTTGAGGCTCAATCCAATAGTAACATGTTGCATAATTTACGGAATACCTTTACGTGCAGATCATGACTTTATTACCTGTTACTTCTTGACATTTGGGTTTTTGTCCACTCGGAGTTGTCCATAGAGCTCCGAGGAAGGCCTTTGACAGATGGTAATACCAACATAAAGAATCACCCCGGATAACCCTCTAGGACCATACCACGGCTAGAGATATATACACTACTCATAATAATTAAGGCAGCAAGGTTTCTTTTTCATTATTTTATTAATACCTGTATTTATGACGAGGTGTATACCTTCCACAGAGCTACAGTCAGTTGAAAGTCAGCCATGCACAATTTGACTCACTCTGAGCAAACATCACAGCCAACACCTTATAAAAGGCAAAGGAAGTTGAATTCTGGGTAGAGCTCTTATTGTCTGCAGAAACAAAATGGGAAAATTCCCAGAGCCGAGATTTCACAATATCCAAAAATTTATTATCGAATAAGGGGGTGGAGATGCCAGAGAGAGCCGCTTGCAGACTGAAATGTGGTCCAGGCGGATGGATTTGGCGGTGATTCAGTGATGGCGTGGGTAGGTACTTGCTTAGCGGGTCACATTATCTTGTATATTCTTCGACTAGGGGGCATAACCGGATTGAGATGTACTGGAACCCATCGTACTGCCAATTCTTGTTGCAATGGGCAATGTGTCCCTTTTCATGCAGGATATTACTAGCCCATACACTGTTCGCGTGATTATGATATTTCTTGGGATGGAGAGCTTCGACGTTATAGTCTTGTTAACTTCTTCATCTTAGATTTAGTTATGTAGATACTGGAGGTAGGTTGTTAGTGCCGTGTGTCTAGATCCACATCCGATCTTGAGGAGAAATGTGGGGCTTTTAGTTCATAATTAGCTTTGATCTGACCTGACTCCGATGAAACATTGTTAGGGGGGGGAGGGTGACGTGGTCTAGCCTGTGATCTTTCTCTGAAAGACTGTTAATGATCTCAGAATAAATAAATAAATACTTGATGTTTTACGTCCGCTCACTTTTGTGCACACAGTAGACTAAATGGGTCGAGCGAGCACCAAAGGCAATGGAGCGAAGTCAAAGATGAGACGCCCTTCAGACATGCCCATGACGAGATTTGCCATGCAGGCGCTCCATTAATGATGTCAGAAGAACCGTCGTTGAAGAGTGGGCGAACATCCAACAGGGTGGCATTGCTAACATTACCAGAAGCATACGAAATCGTTGTGCTCAATGTGTAGATGCCCATCTAAAGCATACAAGCTACTGGCGTGTGGTTAGCATTGGATTGTGATTGACTAAATAAAATAAAAGGTGTTTCGGGAGCGTAGTAGGCTAAACGGGCCACTAAATATGTTGCTTCATCGGGAGAGTCCTCTATGGGTAAACTAGTTAAGACAGGCAACAGATACTGAAGATAGCCTAAAAACTGGTTGTATCGTAGATTGTATAATAAAATCATCAATATGACACCATTGGCTTGAATCCGAATATGTTTCATCCATTCGAATTTTGTTTTAGAGAAGTCTAAATAGGTTCGGGTTATCAACAGGGTGAGGATCTCATCCGAACAAGAGAGAATCTGGACCGATGTTTAAAGCGGCCTCAGATCCAAGCCATTGTGTGGTCTTTCCAGTCTCCTAGCCCCTATTTTATTGTCAATCTCCATGCAGACACGAACGAAAACGTTTTGCTAATACTTTATACGTAGAATCTTCAATTGCACCGGAGAGAGCCATAACTCAGTGTAGGATGTTCAATCTGTATCAAACTATAACAAAAAAAGAGATGAGAGTGATCTAGTACTGCTACCTTCAACTACGGTAGAATAAACATGTGTCGAAATTCAAAAAAACACTTTACCACTCAACACAGACTTCAGTGACGGGAAGTGTTTTGAGTAATTTAGCTTTAATGTTAATGGGACAAATATCAGCCACATTTGATGCACATTTATAAAATGACAATATTGTGAACATTATATATATATATATATATATATATATATATATATATATATATATATATCCGAAATTTTAAGTGGCTTAGCTACCTCAAATCAGGGAGACCTATATGGTCTGTAACTAATTCTAAATAAATTTAGAATGAACAATATATGGCATAATCTCGCCAGTTGCCTGGTTGGATGAAAACCTCTCCCTACTATAGTGCCACGGCCAGGATTCGAACCTACGACCACCCGCACAGCATGACCACGAGTAAGGATGTCCCCGCTCTTACCAACTAGACCATGGAGACAAGTATATATATATATATATATATTCAATAGAATACTTTTGTGATGATTTTATGCAAACACACTTACATATCATAAAGCGTAAAAGATTTTAAAAAAATTGTTACACACACACACATACGTGCACGCACGCACACACACACACACACATATATATATATATATATATATATATATATTGTTATTCTTGAGCGTTTATAGTATATCAGGTGATCTTTATATAGATGACATATTTTAAGAATTGATTCAGACTTGGTGTTTTTGTGTGTGTTTGTACACATAGTGAAAACTAACCGTTTCTAACCAGGTTTAACTTTATTGACAACAAAACAAGAATACGACTCTTACTTCTGATGAACTAGCAATAATCTGGTTTCATCCGCGAAATCGCATTTCGAACGCGTTCTTTTAAATGATTCGCGTTTAGTCTCGTTTCCTGTACAACGTCAATGTCAAGCCTTCTCTCTAGTACTGCTGATCTAAAGATCGGCACACACGGCTATCGTAATGAGATGATACTCTGACTTGATGACAATACATTGCAAATTATCCATCCTCTTTTAACAGGTGTGTGTATATGTATGTGTGTGTGTGTGTGTGTGTGGTAGGGGGGGGGGGAATTCGTATTTTAAAGCATGTTCAGATACAATTTAGCATTTAAGATCTGCTTTTCCAGCACCCTGTATATTTGGCTGACTCATTTACAGTTGGCTGAGTTGAGTTGATTTGAGTTGTTAAGTATCGGCGCTGGCCACGTCTGGAATATATGGCCTAGCTGCGACTCAATAGGGAACCATATCCCACCAAAACAGCTATGAGTCGGATTCGAACACACAACCAGTAGATTTGCAGCTCAGCGCTTTAACCACTACTCCATAAACATATATTTTGGCAATTAACTACGGCATTAACTACATGGTTAACTATGCCATTAATTATACCATTAGCTATATCATTAACTACATCTTTAACTACATCTTTAACTGCATCATTAGATACGCCATTAACAACACCATTAACTGCACCTTAAACAACACAATTAAGCACATAATTTAATACATCATTAACTACGCAATTAACTACATCATTAAGTCCATCATTAACTGCATCATTTACTGGGGCGACTCCGTGGTCTAACGGTAGCGTGTTGGACTACAGATCACTACCACCCGAGTTCGAATCTCGGCGTGCCCATATCTGAAGGTTGTTTCATCTTTGACTTCGCTTCATTACCTTTGGAGGTCGCTCGGCTCATTTAGCCTACTATGTGGACAAAAGTGGCTGTAAAACATCAATCATCATCATCGTAGTCAGCTTTAATGGATGTCTTGGCATTGAAATCCCCACATAGTAGTACCGGGGCTTCACCCATATAAAGGTAGATACATGTCAGAAAATAATACGTGGAAATACTCCTGGGCAATATTACCTCGGAAAGACCGCTTTGGTGATAGGTAGCAAGAACATAGTAACACAAGATTTATTTTGTATTCAGAATATGCCATGGCAGTATGTTTCACTAGGATTCCTGTTCCCCCAGAGCCCCTGCCAGCCCTGAGATCAAGGTCGGGTGGTCAACCATGAACTAACAGCTCCCCTCTGTCATCTATCGCATTGCTGTAATTCAAGGCCCATATTATGACACACCCTCTTTCAATGAAACATTTATCTGTGATAAAAAAACAGTTTGTAAATAATTACAGTTTTAGTTCGGTTTTCATAACAGCCCTCCCACCTTTTAGGTTGGCTACCAATGCATCCTGGCTCATTTGTAAAGATTGAAAAGTGAGTGAGTGAGTGAGTGAGGGAGCGAGTGAGTTATTTAGCCCGAATGCTCATCACGCCTAGGACATATGGCCAAGGAGTAAGTCCCTAGGTAAATGGCCTAGTAATAATGATATATTATAGATTATTAATTTTAGAACAATTAATTACACCCTCCCCTGGTCATAATTTGAATAAATTCCATAGAAGTGTAATTATATATATATATATATATATATATATATATATATATATATATATATTGTTATTGTTATGTACAAGTGTAAATCACTACAATTCAGAAGAAGTTTATTATCTTAAATCAGAAAAAAAAATCTAGAACTCCACTACTCGTAGTTTGGCATCGGAAGTCACTTTAGATGTTTCAGCCATCAGTAAAACAAGACCGTCTCCAAGATGAAACAGAACATAAAGTAAGCCATTGTGCGTGTACGAGTGTGTATGTGTGAGTATACACGTTTGTGTACATATACATCCGTGTGTGCTGTGTGTGTGTGTGTGTGTGTGTGTGTGTGTGTGTCGCCACATATACTTAGAGACCAATATGTAGCAACCCTTTTCACCACTGCACGACAAATTAACAACAGTCTTTATATACTACCCGAGGTATAACGTGGTGCTTGTTGACCCACTAACTTACTAACTGTTTCGATGCGTTTATCATTTGAATTGAAGCAATCTTGAAGAAAATTACCTTTTTGGTCTCATCCTCTCCCCCGGTCACATTATCCGACAAAGGGCCATCGATCAGACTATCTGCGTTCGTAGCTAATAGTGAGAAAGAGCCGAACGTGATACACAGCTGTTATAGGAACGATGAGTCTCCAATCAGAAGTAATTAATCACCGAATGAAATAAAAACCTGGATGACATACACCAGACATAACAAGATAAGGCAGCAGATAGCGATATTTCAATTAAAGCCAGCGATATTCGCTTATAAGATACCGCGCTTGGCCTGACCCAATTTGAATTATGAATACATTTCAGAGATAGTCGGCCATATCTGATCGCATAATTCACGATTACGATCAAGCTGTCATCGGTAGCGAAAGGTTTGATTATCTGAGACCTGAGATTTATTTTGCCATTTTAAAGTCGGTTTACCTTATAAAGCATATCCTTTACTCGTTCTGACAAACGCCAGGTCCCGAATAATGGCTTCGAGCCGAGAAGGTCTTCAGTTAAGTGCGCTTTTTAACAATTCTGTCATCGCGCAGGGCGCCCCCGAGGCCTAACTGGTAGCGCGCTCGACCACAGGCTGTGTCGGAAGGCTGTTTCATCTTTCAATTTGGCCCATTAACGTTGGAGGTGGCTGATTCCGTGTGCATAAAAGTGGCCGTAAAATATCGCCAATTCTGTAGTCGTCGTGAGTGAGTGAGTAAGGGAGTGAGGGAGTGGTATATTTACGCTTCGGTACTGGTCGAATCTGGAAGATCTGACCGAGGGCCGATTCGTTAGAGAAGCATCTCACAAACACAGCTACGAACTGGATTTCAACTCACAACACGGAGATTTGCAACGAGATGTGTGCGTGCGTGCGTGAGTGCATGTGTTTGTATGTGGGTGTTTGCTTGCGTGCGTGCATGTGTCGGTGTGCGTATGTGTGTGAGTGCGTACGTGAGTGGGTACGTGTATGCGTGTGTGTATGTATGTACGTACCTTCCGTGCGTATATACCTGCCTGTGCGTGTGTTTTTTAATTTTATTATATATATATATATATATATATATATATATGGTGGCACTGACTCACAGCATCAACACCAAAACATCCTGTAAAAACCTTTACCCCCACAAATCAATACATTAATAAAGTCATACACATCTAAATCTAAGGATTAAAAAACTAGACCTCCATATATATATATATATATATATATATATGGTATATATCTCCTTTTCGTGTGTGAGAAATGCGTCACACGGACAGGGAAGTGGTTGTATGTACGCTACATAAACAAAACGAAAACATACAAATACCACATGACGCCACAGCTCCCAGTAAACAACGTGTGCCTGTAGTTCAATGGTAAGTTAATGCATAGACAAGACGACTACTTTAACATCGCCGTTTAAAATTCAGTAGTAACTTGAAACCAAACCCCAGTGCGTGTGTGGGTACGTGTTCGAAAGTGTGTGCGTGTTCTCAAGAAACTGCGTTTGCATCTGGGTACCAATGTGTACATTTCTGTGCGTTGTATTAGTTAGGTAGGCGACTGCGTGGGTAGGTCCATTTTGCCCCACTTGCATTTTGTCTTCGGTCCAGACACCTCCTATAATTTGGCTGTGTGCCTGCTGGCCGACACATCTGATGTGTTTTAATTAGTCGTTGGAAATGGTCATATTTCAAAAGGTCAGCCAGGCGTAAACATCAAGTGAAATGTCTTCGTCTCCGCTGACCGTGGCAACCGTCGATCAAAACGTCCTCAAATCCCTGAGTGTGGCCACGATTTTTCGTCAGTCAGTGAATACGTTCGTATTGGGTGGACAGTGTTGCCTAGCGAATAATAATAATAACAGCAGCAGTGGTAGTGGCGGTGGTGATTTTTGCGTCATAGTTGTGGCAGTTGTAACAGCAGTTGGGGCGCCGCCGTGGTCTTGACTGGTAGCGCGTTGGGTCATAGATCACTACCACCCACGTTCGAATCTCAGCGCGGGCAGATCTGAAGGGTGTTTCATCTTTGACTTCGCTTCAGTACCTTTGGAGGTCGTTCGGTCCATTTAGCCTACCGCGAGCACAAAAGTGGCCGTCAAACATTAACCAATCAATCAATCAATCAACCAATCAATCGTCATCATCATCATCATCCTCGGGGGTGATTTTCTACGGGTGCGATGTCGTGTGTGCGAAGCTACGTTATTTCGGCGTGAATAACCACATTTAACGTTGTACTGTTGAGACGACGCCATTGGTGGGGATAATGTTACTCGTTATCTGCAAGTTGATCTCGTTTAGGCTTTCAGTCGTGGTTAATTAGCCCGTGTTTACAAAATGGTGGAATATGTAATACCATCATTAGGCGCTGAGACACGGCTGCGAGCGTTGGCTTTGGGGGGGGGGGGTAGTTGTGCACCAGGTGGCCTGATATAAGGACGGTGCTAAATATGTAGAAGTTTTGTCCAAATTCGGTGAACGTTTCCCGCATGTATAACTGTTTATTTTGCTGGCGACGTTCTGCACAAACATACAGATATACCAGTGGGCGTACAAAGTAAATTAAGACATTGTTATACGTATAAAGAACACATTAAGGTGACAAGTGAAAACGACGTTAGTGAGTCAGTTATTGGGTGAGCGCTCGGTCGGGTGGGTAGGTAACAAATGAGAGAGTCAGTGAACCTGCGGGTGAGTGAATCGGGCAATGGATGACAAAGGCAGCGGGTGGGAAGGGGGGAACGCTATGGAGAAGTAAATAAGTTAATGCGTGTGTGTGTGTGCTTGTGTGTGTATGTGTGTGTTTTAACCGTATAAAATAAGGCGCAGAGAATCCCGAACCGTGAATTCAAACTCTGGATGATTCTTCAGGAGACTGACCCCAGAGTGGCGACTTTTCTTGCTGAGACATATGTAATGTCTCACCAGTCGCCTACAACAGGAACTGTAAGCACATACACTAGTGTTTGTGTGTGTTTGTGTGCGTGTGTTTTATAAAGATAGTTAAGGCGTGGCACAGGTGTTATACTTTCATTCAACCAGCAATTATAACTCCAAACTGATTTAAAAAATATGTAATTGCAAGTATAATTAATTACCGTTAAAATTAGAGAAAAACAAAAGACAAAACTAATTTCTAAAATAATCCAGAAGAGGATAATCTAAATATAAAAAAGAAACTATGATTAAAACAAAACCATGCCGAACACTACGGCCAAGAAAGATTAAGCTTAAAATGGAAAAATAAAATATTAATACACAGTATGAATAATGTATGAATAATATAAGCATAAATCAGAATAAATTCAGATTAATACTAATAGCAGCGATATAACACGACTCAACCCAATAGCAACGACCGGTTTCGACCTATTCAAGTCTTCATCAGGTTGCATAGAATGTCTAAGGTTACCATATTGCTCGAGGTTTATATACACAATCTTCAATAGGAAGCCACACACTTAATCCTTTAGTTCTTTTTAACAAAGGAGGTGTGCTATTTTAATCTCTTTGTTCTATTTGTGAATTACGTAACCCGGTGTTTTGAAAACATCCCAACGATAATTGAATAGAATTTATGTGTTTGTACAGGTATGAAAGTGCCCAACATAATAAGAAAATAAACCTAAATGTACTTCAAATGAATTAGTCATAGCTTCCTATTTGACAATTTATATATAGATATCTCATTGCTTTACAAACATAGTCTTTTGTGTGTATATATATATATATATATATATATATATGTGTGTGTGTGTGTGGATGTGTGTGGAGTGAGCTGGTGGCCTAGTGGTTAGGCACCCGGCACTTGGTGCCAATGGTCACAGGTTCGAACCCCGTAAGAGGTCGAAACTTTTCCAGGGATTAATTTCTCGGCTCACAACATCGTGGGTGGCTGACCACGTTAAATGGCGCTGCCGTCTCCACTGAATTATTTAAAATAAAGGGGGACGTTAAAAAACCCCCGAGGACGTAAAACACTCTGGCAGTGACGACCCTCAGGGTATTTCGGCTCCATCTTTCCGTACTGCTCCCCTGTGAGTGGTGGGGGAGGAGTTTCTCAACCACTCGAATATAGAGGCTGTGCTGATTAAGCGACAGCCTGGGGAT
>JAODUP010000661.1:312500-333961 GCA_025642065.1 Paralvinella palmiformis | reverse complement strand
TTTTAAACAACACGTGCGTGTGGTTCAATGGTGACTTGCTACATACATATCATAAACTATTTTGACACCACAGTTTACATTCAACAGTAATTTTCTGTGGTCCAAAAGAAACCTGTATATAAAGCATTTCGACACCTCAGATGCTGACCTCAGCTTTATTCTGGGTTCGAATAGCTGAATAAATCCTACCTGTATGAACCGTGTATCAATACACGTCCGACTGGTCTGGCGTCGAAGTTCTTCTCTAACCTAAGTGAAAATTCAAGCCCTATATATAGCCTCAGCGTGTTAACAAACATTACAGTTTGTTCATAACAAAGAGAATGTATACTAACACAGTATGGACTCACTAAAGCGATTAAACTAAAATAAAAACAAAGTAGCAATACCGCACAATGGATTATTACTGGACTAGAACGAAATATCGTCTCAAACCTGAGTAAATACTACGATTTACTCGAACCTAACAGCTAACCCTCATACGTTTCCGTTCATCACTAAGGGAACGTTCATTCACGCTTAATTTAGCGTCCCTAAGTATATGCAGTTAGGTGTGGTGGGATCTAAATTAAAGCGCCTATCCACTTGATCTATTTGACCCATGGTCGAGAACAGCGGATTTCAGGCAGATCTCCGATACTGCGAATGACACGTCGGGATTATAATAGCTATACATTTAACAAATTTCCTATATCAGTGTAATCTAATTACTCATAATATGGGGAAAAAACTCTGTCCGCAGCTTAATACCCATGGAGATGCCTGCCGGAGTAACAAACGACTCCAGGAGTATAAATCCATCAAGCAGCATTGTATGAATTAATAGGTCGTTTCGCCAGACCACATAAGAGGACAACAATATAGATTCTACATTATACATAACAAAGCTAATAAACTCAACATGTTTTAATAACGACATAACTTTCTTACATTGGTGTAATAAGGAATCTGGATGGAAATAGATAAGATGTCTGGCACGGGCAATGTGCGTTTTAGGGTACATAGTAAGAGGCAACAGGCACAGAGCATCAACATATCTAAACCGCCTTCGAAACCTACCTCCATAAATCTAAATACAACTATACATACATTAATCTAAATATTAAATGTTCAATACCTCCACATATTGATAGATGTGTGCGTATACCTCAGCATGTGTCTGGTCTACTCATCAGCCTGTGGGAACCAGCTAATTCGCTTTTCGTACGCGACAAATATGTCACGCCCACAGGAAAGCGGCTACATGCAGGCTACGTACAAAAAGCGGAAGCACGTAAAAACATACCATTTGATACCACAGCTCGCAACAAACAACACGTGCGTGTGGTTCAATGGTGACTTGCTACATACATATCATAAACTATTTTGACACCACAGTGTGTGTTTGTGTGTGTGTGTTTGAGTCTGTGTGTGTATATGTGTGTCTGCATATATGTGTGTGTTTGTGTAAACGATAGACGAATAACAAATACATGTTTAAGTATTAACAATCAACCGTGAAATATACTTATTTCAATCAAATATCAATCGTATCTATCTCAACCTCGTTGACTCTAATTCGGATGCCGTGGTTTGCAGATCATCACCTGATTCAAAACATCGATGAAGTCCAGAGTTTGGAATGCAATTTTGTAAAATAAGAACAAAAACCTATAAAATATGTGCTGCTGGGTTTCTTATATTGTTGTTGTTGTTGTTGTTGTTGCTGATGATGATGAGTTCTTTGTTTTATCGCACCCAGACTATGAGTTTACCCAATACCTCCACTAGGTGCACCACTGAGCTCGATTCTTTTCGAGAATATTGTCGCAATAGAAGTTTTGTAATTTTTATTTAAAAAATATCTTTTAGACCATAAATACCAGTTATATGGCAACAGACACATTGAACTGGAAATTGAACTGCTAATGTACATTAAAAACTATTCTTATTTTGGTTAGTAAATTTACTTCTAGAAATATCATTTATTATATTTTATTGCAGTATATTACGTGTTAGTGGGGGAGTAAACCAATTAAATTCATATCTGAGTAATATGAGATGGATTCATGAATATCACCCACCACGATTACTTAAAAATGAAACTCTGCTCGTAATCGATTAAAATCGTAATTCATGTAATCGTAATCATAATTGTAGTCGCTGTATTTTCAAGTAATCGTAAGCGTAATACATCTATACTACTTAGATCGTGTAATCGCTTCAACTCGGATTTGAAAATGGGTATTTATTTCATTGAATATAATAGATCAAAATGATGCCGAAGAAAATTATTAAACAAACAAACGAAAATATTAATAATTTAATAAATTAATATTAATCTCTCCTAAAGAGTATGAACTCTTCCATACAGAGAGGTCGCCACCAGTCTGGTTTTCTCGAATACGCACGTTTGTGCCTGTGAGCGTCGCTCTTTCCGCACAAAACAATTGTTCAGTAGTTGTTGTCTTTAAGATCCACTGATATGTAATGCAGAAAGAAAAACAATCGAAAAGCATCAAATAATATTTATTTTATACTTCCTACGTTTGTACCAACTCTATGTCATCAAATCGAAGAGGTATAATCCTGTACTTTCAATCGGTGACTAGGTCGTACAAGTGCAGGTTAGATGTTGATAATAGTTGTATATGTGACAGTTTATCGGCCGGATGATGATTTATTACAATCCGATGGAATTTCGTGGAAATATCACCGACTTCCTATTTAATTCACAATTAATGTAATCCACATATTTTAATGGACAACACAAAATGATATTTCTACATTTATTTCCAACTTGTAAAATAATACGCAAACATAGTGCTAGTATGTACAATTTGTTTAACTTTATATGTGTATAAAGTTACGATGATGATGATGATGATGATTGGTGTATTACGTCCACGTTTGTGCACATGGTAGGCTAGATGGGCAGATATAAAGTTAGGAAATCTCTTAATATAGTTTAGTAATATTAGCTTTTATAACAAAAATTACTTGTTATCGTTACGTGCGAAATAAAATAAAACCACAATAATTTATGAAATATTACTGAACAGTCATGTATACACCAAATGTTGCATACCATTTAAGATTGCCAGCCTTGAAACAATTTACTGACTTTAAAAAATAATAACTGTTACTAATTCATAAATCTGACAAACAACTACAACTTATTACTGACTTGATCTATATCTCAATCGGTCAGGTCATTAGCGATGGTACTCATCGAATGACAACTCGTACAACGTCGACTGCCAACAATGGCATCCCAGAGAGCGATAATCCTACAGGATCCGTCTGTAGCAGGTCTCCAGACGCTACCAGTGGCCCAGGAGGCGGAACTACTGGCTACTATTAATACGACATGCCAATCGTTTAATTGCGAAGGATTCAAGCACACACAGAATACATCCTGAGCCAGTTGCCAACACTGATATTGTATGTTTATCAGAAACATGGATCAGACGAGATGAACTTCCATTTATTTAAACAAAATATATTAAAGCTAAATAGGGCTCAGGATACACCATCTATAGTAAATGTGGTATATCCGAGATAGAGGCTGGTTGGTTAAACAGGTCTCGGCCATTAGGGGATGTAACCATTATATGCAAACATATTAATGGCACTTTTTTATATACGAGGGACTGTAAGCTAACGACAATTATTAAAGTAAATGGCGATATATATATTACAATATGATATTTAATCTTCCCAAATATACCACAATATTACACATTTTGCCACAGCAATTCCTGACACCCAACGTCTCATCGATATATGTGTCAAGCAGACCTGGGGTAATTGTAATAGTAATAGTAACGATTACATTTTTCACAGTAATAGTAATAGTAATGGTGAATCTCATTTTGAAAGTAATAGTAATTGTAATAGTTGATAAAGTAATAGTAATCCACTATTACTTTGCTATTACATTTTGTCAGACACACAAATCTCACTGTCACCTGATTGGCTGCTCAATCAAATTGTCATTTATAATATTGTTCATTATTGATTCTGTAACTGAGAAGCCACTCTATATGAAACAGATTAAGCACTCTGTATTTAACCGAATCCAAATTGATTACCACGGTCTCCCAATTATCCCCCAATTATGAATCTACATCTGGCATCCCTGATTAGTGAATGTTAGCATTACTTGTGCCACTCTTCATATATAAGCTCCCTAGTTTACAGGTCCACACCCTATCTTACAGCTGCTATCACTGCATTACATCTGATATACACATAATCTGATTTTTAATATATTTTATGTTGTATCTAGGATATTATCAATAATATAGACATCCACATAAACAAGTATAAATCACAATGGCTAAAGTATCACATCTGAGTCATTTTCAGATGCTTACTAATACCAACGTGAACTACAAAGCCAAATGTAGGCATTGTGGTTCAAGCATATCAGGCTCAGACAAGACTATTTCCAACTTCACCATGCAAGGGGCAATTGGTGTATTACCTGGTATTGTAATCATGCTCATTCAACCATGGCAGGCATATATGGAAATTCTTCACCTATTGGGAATTTACAAGTTGTTAAGTGTAACTAGGCAAGGTCAACTGAACAGTGTTGGTTTAATATGTAAATTAAGTTTTGTTTTGTATTATTTTATAATGAGAGTGACCCAGTAACATATAAAACTACCAGCACTATCATTACTATTACCAATACTACTACTACTACTTATTACCAATACTACTACTACTACTAATGATAATAATAATAGCATAAGCAAAAATGTAATAGTAAGAAATGTAATAGTAATATATTACATTCAATATCAAGTGTAATAGTAATAGTAATAGCAATAATCAGAAGTAATAGTAATAGTAATATATTACATTCAATATCAAGTGTAATAGTAATAGTAATAACACTACTCAGAAGTAATAGTAATAGTAATATATTACATTTCAAAGTAATTGACACAGGTCTGGTGTCAAGTAAAGTAAATCAAGGAGATTCACATTTGATATTAAAAAGTCAATGTTTAATTTGCTATCAGTTTGATCGGATGCTTCATCAAAGGCCAATGTTCACTCTTGGTGGAAATATAATTTCAATTGTTCAATCCCTCGATATTCTAGGAGTATGTTTTACATTAAAGGATAATTTTATTAACCATGCTCAATCCCGAATAAATGTTAAATCTCGCAACAGCTAGTTTGCTTTGTCTGATGCTGGCATGTGCGATCCGGATCTAGCCTCAGACACAGTCAAATTGTTTTAACTATATGCCAACCCACGTTATGATGCCGAAAAGATCGCACCATCTGCATTTATTGAAAGCCTTTAATGTTAATAAGGTTGAGGCACATAAAAAGGTCTAACAATTCACTATATAACAGAATTTTCAAAGCTTGTACACCTTTATCTGATTGTATGTAAGTATGTAGAATCTGGTGAAACAGTCCACGGAACTATTATTGATCTCATTGTTAAATTTGACCTTTGTACCTAAATCTACACCGTGTTATTTTAACAGACAGAAGTTGACGTATTGTTATCGCTCAAACAGCTTATATACATGTACAACGAAAGTTTTATTTAGCTGTGATCGAATGAGCATATTTTAACTGTTTTATTAGCTATGGAGTTTTAACAATGTGTCTGGCTCTCCCATGAAAAGGTGTTATCTACACCTCCTACAGCACACTTGTCATTCCAAATGAACCACAATGCCAAGTCTATTGTATGGTATAGTCAAATTGACTCAAATCAAATAAGGCATTCGATGACTCCTTTTTTCTTCTTCTATCGATTAGGTTCAAATAAAAAATAAACAAATATATTGGTTCTTTGTTTTCATTTCAGTCCTGTGGGTCTGATCAATTCAAATTATCTTTTCGAGAAATGGCTAACATGTTAAAAATAGCTGTGACCACGAACTTCTTCAACTTTTAGTAGGATGGCCATCATGACTGTGGAATTTCAATTACTGGAAGCGTCCATACTGCAAATCCATACTAATTGTAGATCTACAAACCGTCCTTCATGTGATAGATGAGAGATAGATGAGCTAAGCTATGGAACCAACTGTCATTCGTAACAAATGGATTCACTTCAATATGAGGTACGAATTAATGATGAAACTAACGAACTAACGAAACGCCGGAACTCGAGAGAAGCTTTACTCTCACATACCTATATTTCCATGATTTAATTAACCGTTTTAGTCACGAGCATCCACGGTTACACTATTATCATAGTTGTGTTCACAAAAGTGTTATAACCAAGAGAATGGTTGTGACATTGCCTTTCTGACTAGTAAAGCATAAACCTTGATTGAAGTTCATGATTTGCGATCACCAAATCAATAAACCATTTCAAAATGATTATTTCCGAGTTGGTTCCTTTTATGGGTTACTTATAATATCGCATCCAGCACCACTCACTGTGAGAACGTAGATAAAGATGAATCCGTAATTATCACCAGCTGATCACAGCCAGAAAGTGTTGGTCTTTTCTAGTGACAATTTAATATATAACATTTGAAGAAGAAAAAATCACTTAAACATGAGCCCTCATTTAAGGTGATCAGCCACCTTTGTTTATTGTTACATGTGTAACAGTTCTGAAGCGTCTGTGTGTTCTCGCCCGTACTTTTGTGGTATACCAATTATATAGAGATAACGCTCTCTGAAAGAGCCAACGAGTAAGAGAGTACTGGACTAAGAGAGTGAGAACCTCCGTTCTTATCACATCTTGTACGCGTGATATAGGGCTGAGCCCTCTAGAAAGTGGCCGATAAGCAAAGATACCCTGATTCAAATGAAAACTTGAATTTTAGGTTTCCGGTGTTGTACTCAAACAATGATGCTAAGACTGTGACGAAGTATTCCATAAGCTGGTAGTATAGGATAATACAACATGAAACACACGTTTATATTTCTTTGTATTTATATTACTCAAACTAACTAAAGAACACGAAGACCAAATCTGACTAACTATTATGCCATCATTTTAACGTAAAATGGATTTTAAGTTTATACCAGCATTTTCAAGACGATTGGTGGTCGCAAAGCTACCGATTATCTGACTAATTTACAGTTTTCTGTCAATTTATCAATCATACACCACATACATACATTGTGCTATAACTAGATCCTGTAACAATAATTGTATATAAAAATAAAGGTTTACCCTAAAACTTAATAAATATTGGAACATATTTAAATATATGCAAAATTTAGACATTGCTCTATGTCTACATGTAGGTAAGTAGCAAATATCTTAATCGATTGCGGCGAAACAGAACCAATGCATTGGTGGCTCCATCAGTGGCCACCGTCGATAACAAAGGTCTGATGGGATATCCGACAATCCTAAGTTGAATCAAGTTGAAGTTTCTGA
Organism: Paralvinella palmiformis; assembly: GCA_025642065.1. NCBI lineage: Eukaryota > Metazoa > Annelida > Polychaeta > Terebellida > Alvinellidae > Paralvinella > Paralvinella palmiformis. Next base: position 326,598 of record JAODUP010000661.1, on the reverse strand, counting down.
ATTTTGCAAATTATTCATCTCTGAGGTTGTAGCATGGTCTTATATATATATATATATATATATATATATATATATATATATATACAAAAAGAGATATCACTAATATTATAGATATTTGCCAATAACTAAGGATGTGTAACACACAGTCAACAAAACGAAGAACTATCTCAAAGAAAAACAAAATATGGACAAACACATATGTAAAGTTGTTATGCATTTTGGTTTTGTACATCTTGCAGTGCTGCTACATGCCCTGGTTCGTGTTATAAACTTATATTTGGTCCATAGTAAGCCATTCGGGATAATGATAGGCGGTTAATGTTTGCCAAAATTATCCCATCTATCGTTCGGACAGTCACTAAATTTGAAGAACAAATTATAACATGATATCATTAAGAAGGTGCTATTTCGGTCAATTTAGCTGTTGACATTGTGCTTACTAACAAATCGTATTTGATGCGGTTCAGTAATTAATATTTCTTTAATCCTGAAAATATCAATTATCAACTGACAAATGTTTGCCAATACCAGCTTTGAATAACATACATACAATATAGACTTAGATGAAATCAATTCTGTATAATACAATTAGTTTTCCAGAACTAAATTAGCTATTACAGTTTACTTCTATTTGTTTTTGTATTGTATTAAGCAGCCCTCAAGAGTGGAGTAATAAACAAAAAACATCACGTTTTGAATTACAGCATAAAGATGATAAATCTCCAATAAAGGCAATACGTAATTAAAGGTAACAAAGCCTAGATGAAGCAAAATGGACTAGAATGTAAAGTGACGTAGCAAACATATTTATTATTATAGAGTCATTAAAATATAACATTTCTCGTACACTATCAACCAGTCCATCATCGTGAAAACTGTTAACTAAGAGCTGCCTTCGATGGTTAGGATTGTGCCTTCTCTATGGAATCCATGTATTTACGAGGCACGCGTAAGCCGTAGATTAGAACCGGGTGTATTGAGGCATTCCCAATATATCTCACAGTGTCTGGGCCTATTCCCCCAGAACATAATCCAGCCCCTTATAGGGAATAGAATGATTTTCTACCTGTTTGTGCGTGTGTAGTTCGGGGATTTACCCCCAGGCTGTCGCTGACTGAGCACCTGTTGATACTCGGTTGTCAATATGAGCTTTAGTTTCGAAGTTTAACCCCCCCCCCCACGACACACACACACACACACACACACACAAGTAATTAATACTATCACTTTCTGTGAGATGTGTCTCGTTTAGTTTCCATTTTGCACAAGGCTGGAGTGTACGAGTGCCAAACGTTACACGTGTAGTCTTTAACGGGTAACATCTCGACTCACTTGATTCAATGTATAATGTACCGACGTTTATTAAAGTTTGATGTCCACTAGCTGTAAGACTGGTTAACAGGATGATGATGATGATGAAGATGTTATGATCGATGTTTTACGTCCACTTTTGTGCACAGGGTAGCCTAAAATGGGCCGGGCGACCTCCAAAGGTAATGAAGCGAAATCCAACCTTCAGATAAGCCCACGCCGAGATTCGAACTCAGGTGGTAGTAATCTGTGATCCAACGCCGGTTAACAGGATGTCGTATGCATAACAAAATACACTAAAAGTGGACCCATTATTGTTAATTCCTCCTGGCGTCTTTGAAAAAAAAAATCAATCATATCATGATTAAAATATTAAAAACAAATGGAGATAATAATCCTCTATGACGTTTTCTTTTTTTACTTTGATGCTAGCCATTAATATATTGTCCTCAAGTTCAAGATACCAAGATACTAATATACATTACGTAATGTCGTCGAGTGATTTCGGGCATAACACAGAGAGTCAAACGCTCATTCGGCGTATAACGAGCACGAAAACACGGATAATTCCCTCTTCAAATAAAACCTTCTGTGAACGATATATATGTGCAAATAATATAGCCATGCTCGTTTCACCATTTTTTACATAGCCAAATTGTAGATCGTGGAAAGTATGAGTCTACGGATTCCTTCAATGTGTAGATTTCTAATAATTCAGAGAATGATGACGATATTGCCACTGGACGATAAATTTTGGGGGATTCCAGGATAAAACTTTGACTTTTTTAATAATTGAATTAGTAATCCTCTCTTGAAATGTCCGGAACGATGCTAATTGTAATACAAATGCATCAAAGTACGCGTATACGGGTTAATCGTTTAGATCCTTTCGCATATATAAAATGTTCCGTTGACACACCATCCACTCCTGGTGCACATTCCAGATGTAGTTTGTCAATGGCTAAAACGTTATTTCATTGGAAGGTGTTTTACATTGTCATATGCTCGCTACCTACACGATGTGCCTCTATACAGATTACTAACAATGTTTACTAGTATATGGTCCGAAGAAAGTTTACCACTAAAATAATCCATTAATGTTTCTATTTTAATATCGCCATTGATGGTTCGTATTTTGTTCTAAAAACATTTCAAATTATATGTTCTGCACAATCCATTCAGTGTGTAGTACTTAGTACAAACAGCTGTGTAAACAGCGACTCGACAAGCACTCCGATATGATTTTGCGCGTTTTCATGTATTGCGTCTGTGTCTGGATTGAGCCTTTGGCAGTTTTAGATATCGTTGGTGCACACCTGGGTTTGACCAATCCACCCTCAGCTACCTGGAAGCTTCACAGTAGAAGTCTGCATAGCTGTTATCTACAATTGTGTGCTGTGGTGCGTGCATGTGTGTGTGTGCGTGTGTGTGTGTGTGTGTGTGTGTGTGTGTGTGCGTGCGTGCGTGTGTGTGTGTGTGTGTGTGTGTGTGTGTGTGTGTGTGTGTGTGTGTGTGTGTGTGTGTGTGTGTGTGTGTGTGTGCGTGCGTGTTTTAGCTGTGTATAATAAGGCACAGGCACAGAAATCTCAAACTGTGAATTCAAACTCTGGACGTTTCTTCAGGGGACTGAATCCAGAGTGGCGACTTTTCTTGCTGATACATGTGTAATGTCTCACCAGTCCCTAAGCCGCCAAGCAAAAACAAAATGCGAATCACCTACAGCCGTGGAGTTTGGGAGTAGAACACCCAAGTCAGATCACATACAGCCGTGGAGTTTGGGAGTAGAACACCCAAGTCATATTACGTTTTGTAATTAACGGACAAAAGGAGATTTGTCCTAGTAGAATTTCGAATCGTTTCTGCGAGTACTTCAAAAATGTAGGTAAAAAGGCATTGCACAGAATATATGAATACCAACGGAAATACCAATTCCATTTTTTCATGTATTTGATACCAACAAGCTCAGAAGATATTTTAAAGGTCATTACTAGCATGAAAGGTTATAGGAGTAGTATATATGGCGGTAATAACTCCATTTTACTACGGAAAATATAAATTATCTGTGTGCGTTCCATTAACGGCGATAATTAACGAATCTTTAATTGGAGACAGGAGAATTACCGAACAGCTTGAAATTAGCTAAGGTTGTGTCCAAAAACAAGTCCAAAAATAAAGAAGAATTTAATAATTATAGACCAGTGCCATTGTTGACATTTATATAACAAATATTATAAAAGGTTATTCATAAAAGACTATATCACATTTTATTTTTTAATGACGTTTTATACAAAAGTCAATATGGATTTAAACTGAGCAATGATATTATTACGTCTTCGGGTAATATATCACTAACGCTAACTGTGTTCCTGGATCTCTCCAAGGCCTTTGATGCCATATATATTAAATAACATTATTAGCAAAACTAGCTCACTGTGGTGTCACAGAAGTAGCCCTGGAGTGGCTTAGAAGCTATTTAACAAACTAATGGCAACACGTACAGGTTAACGATAATCGCTCCCGCGGTGTTACAATAACATACGGCATGCTCCTCGGTTCGGTTCTAGGAATCCCTTATAGTCATTATTTACTCGAACGATTCGCCTAGAAATTTGAAAACGGCTAAATCAATCTTATTTGCCGAGGAGGCAATCAATCAATATATTTTTATTTCAAACTGAATCGAAAATTGCATTACATACACATACACAACATACAGCGAGTACATGGTAGATACAGCCTGCGGTTACAGCCAAAGATATTAAATACGTACAAGGGTTCCACCTGATAACTGTTTACAGAAACAACAATAAAAATATAGGGAAAAACGTACATGCGTATATCCGATATGCACGTTATTGACAGACCGCGTACTAATTAGGACAATAAGTCATTGCAGCATCTAGTGAGGGTTATGTTACGTCTTCGAGTAGATATGGCGATGACGGAGCGAGGCGACGTGACAATGATCTCAATAAGTGCTTAAGTAATATTTTCTTGCTCGTTGATTGAACGATTTCATTGACTTACAGTTCTTCACGTCGTCTGGCAAAACTAGCCACGATAGTTCAGTCGTCAAATAATCCCTAAACGTTATACAAATCCACGGGTGAAGATCTAAAGTTATTGGAAAATTGGCTTAAAGCAAACAAACTGTCATTGAATGCTAATAGAACGAACTATATATTATTCAGAAACAAAAACGTGGACCTAAATGACAAAAAAAAGTGCTGGTCAATTGAGAAATTAATTTACAGTTGAATGGAAAGAACATATCGATTTTTGTAAACGGAACAGTTCAAGTGGTAATTATGTTCTAAAAAGTCCGAAACATACACTGTATACATCTTACGGAATAACGCTTTGGGGTTCAGGTTATAAAGGACATCTGCATAAAATTGGAGATTTGCACACAAAAAGGCCATTCGAAGTCTACACAAGACTAAGTACAATGAACACACAATGCCATTATTTCACACTAGTTAAATATTAGAAATTAACGATTTATACAGATTTCTACTATTGATAGTCACGTATATTTACTACCAAAACAATTTGGCTTCGTTTCTATGTTCATTGTTTGCCAGGAACTGTAAGATCCATGGACATTGTACTAGACGTCGCAATGATCCCCGCGTCATAGCGCATAGCACACTCTTAATGAGAAAGAGCTTTTTTGTCAAGGATCTGAGTTATGGAGTGCGCTTCCATCAAACATAAAAGAAAGGAAATATGTTTCAGCATTTAGGCGACAATTAAAGAACATGTTCAAAAATGTGGATGCAAATTGACCAATTGGTCCAAACGGAGAATAAACGTTATGAACCTCCGCCTCCAGGGTCTTCATGTTTTACTGTTGTATTGTATACATCGTGGCGTACAAATTGTTGTTAAATATTATAGTTCAATCATCACACCATATCAACATAAGGCTGAGCTTAACTGTGTTTGATTGGGTTGTGCGGGTAACAGTTAAATAGAGTACCAGCACCAGACGGAAATATTATTGATTTAATGTAGTTTCTTGCTTAGTGAGATTAAAATAATTGTCGAATTTACTGTTCGGAGGGTGGGAAGTGTTAGGCTAACATCCATATTGCCAGGGTCTTCAAAGGTCAGATTGTTCAACGGCCAGGTGGCACGAAACAGCCAGTATTATACCTGATAGCTTAGTGGCTTTATTTGAAATACAGCTTCGGCGAAATACGTTTTTCAATGGCCTTGTTACGGTAACCTTTGAAGATAACTGTCTTCTTCGCCTCGGTTGGTGTCCTGCGGACGTGGTCGATGGCCACGGCGTATACCAGCAAATCATCCCTCCTCGCGCCACTCGATGTTCTATTGATTTCCTCGACGACGACGACAACGAGCTTCCATGACCTTACTGCGCGAACTAAGGATGTCCACAATGGCATCTTTATTCTCCGCTGATTAAATGCGGAGAAAACATTCATGATGAGAACGTTAGCACAAAGTGAGCCACCAAAATGACGATCCCTGGCCCCGCCCGTGTACCACGAGGCTCCAGCCAATAGGAAATCATAGGCGTCTAACTATTTTATTATCGCTCAATAGTTGTGGAGACCATTGAATGAAAAATCCCAAAAATACAGATCACAATACTAATACACCTAACATAATTGTACTCTTTTTTTTCAAGATCACCAGCAACAATTCAGGAAATAGTGCCCATTCATTTTTTTTTTAATATATAAAAGAAACGCAATGTACTTACTTAAGTATTCTTTGTCTTCTTTCGCTCTGTCATGTGTCATCAAAGAGAATTCATTGGATAGTGTAAACCTGGGGAGTGATATAGTACCGATGATTTGGTGGCTCCATCAGTGGCCACACTCAACAACAAAGTACTTATGGGATACTAAGCTAAACTTTCTGAATTATACTAATGGATTAATCTCTTAGTTTAAAATGCTCTTTATATATATATATATATATATATATATATATATATATATATATATATATATAAAGACATTATATTATTATATTATAGATATTACCGATTAACTAAGGATGTGTGACACACATTCACCAACGCGAAGAACTATCTCAAAACTGAGTTACTGACGAAAACAAAACATACAAAAATATAAGCAAAAACAGATGTAAAATTGTTATGTAATCCACCTCTGTACATCTTACAGGGTTGCTATATCCTAATTCGTGTTAGAAACTTATATTTAGCCCTTAGTAAATCCATTAGGAATAATGTTACGCGGCCAATAACACATAGTTGACCCAAAACATTAACAACAATACAAACATCCTATCTCTTTATTAATAACTGTATATAGCCGCTGAGACATGCGCGAAGTATAACTTAAAATAATTATACTTGATTAGTTAGGGTGGGTGGATTAAAAGCTGCGTAAAGGGAATGACGACTGGCGAAAGATTACAAAACCACCCAGAGAGGCCGCAAAATCAGTTGTAATTTCTATAATTTGAGCAATAAATTACTAAAACTGGATAATCGCGAACTCATTACGGCCATAAAATTCAGCCACATGCCATACTCCTTGTTTAAAAAAAATCCAGATCACTTTAATTTATTAGACTTACTAAATAAAAGGTGATATCATAGTGAGATCATAAATTATGTTAAACACTTGGCGTTATTGTATTTGCCACACGGTTGTCACCACATCATGCGCCAAGATTGGCCTTTACCCGGAAATGGCTTGTTTCACGCCAAATTCGTATTTTAATCCTGTTTAAATATCAAAATACTATCCCAGGTGTATACAATCTATGCTCTGACGTCAGTCTATGAAGAATTTGGCCACGACCGTATTCATTACGTTTATTATATAAAGCATTATCGTAGTGAATGCTGTATGATCAGACAAGATATCGTGTTAGTATCCAAACAAAGGTGAATATGATCTGTTATTTATATCATTATGTGTTTCAAAAGGTGTAAACATAGCACATAGTACACTGAACCGAGTCGGTTCGGTTATTCACGATCAGGTCGAGTTTATTTCACGTCATAGCGGTTTTCATAAGCAACTTAAACTTGTATATGTTTTGAACGTTATGATATATTTTTGCTCCTGAAACTGTTAATTTGATGCTCCTTTTAATCGATCAGCATTATTTTCAATAACATTATATTAGTTTTATTCACAAGCAATGTTTTAGATAGTGTGGGTTTGGAATTTGTAGTAAAATATCATAACGTACAGATCTACAAATAACTCTATATAGCCTAACGTTGTGTTTTGGTGGGTATACAAAATAATATTTATCGATCCTCTAGGATTAAAGTGAGTTATCATGGAACATATGTTGATATAAAATATGCTGACAGAAACAGCACTCTCTAAGATTGTTCCTTTCTAGGGTTGCCGCGTACGCACAGATACACACACGCACGAATGCATATATATATATATATATATATATATATAACAGCCATACGTAGCCATCCCGACATACACACAGAGAGAGAGAGAGAGAGAGAGAGATTATTTACTCCACAGTTAAACAAGTTATTATGTTATATCCAGGGTCCTTACAAATGAGAGACCTGGGAGAATGAGCCATGTTCTTGCCTTAAGTAGATCGGAGCAACTGTGAACTGTCAAAGAAGTAATAATTGCTTACCTGATATTTGTTTTTTTGCTCTCTCTCTCTCTCTCTCTCTCTCTCTCTGTGTGTGTGTGTGTATGTGTGCTTAGCTGTGTATAATAAGGCACAGGCACAGAGAATCTCGAACCGGGAATTCAAACTCTGGACGTTTCTTCGGGGGACTGAATCCAGAGCGGCGACTTTTCTTGCTGAGACATGTGTACTGTCTCATCAGTGTGTGTGTGTGTGTGTTTGTGTGTTCATGCGTATATGTCTTTCTCTCTATCTTCATGTCTATGCGTATGCGTGTATGTACTTAACAGTATAAGCTAAGGCACGGAGAATCACGAATCGCGAACACAACAAGTGGGCGATTCATCAGACTACCGATTCGAGAGACGCGATTTTTACTGTTGCCACTCTTAACGTCTGTCTACCCAACTACTGGACAATATACCTGACACTGGTATTAGCATCATTAGTAGTCATCTCTTGATCTTAACGTGATATTCCCTAGAATTGCTAGAAACATACAGACAACAAACAGCTGGCTGACGTACGTTCTCATACCAGCCAAGCTCAGGCAGTACGCGCAAGGTCGGACTCACACAGACAAGGTCACATCTTGGATCTTGTCATCGCCCGTGAAGATGACGTTTCGATCAGGAGTGTGTCTGTGTCTTCCGTCGTGTCTGAAGCGGTTCTTATTAACATTGATGCATCAGTAAAGAAATAGTATGTTAATCATGGTATTATAATTAGAATTTAAATATCTTATAGGGTTTTCACAAACATGTTATTTGGGGCATTATTGTATAACGCATTTGAATTGCTCCTGCTGGACACTGTATTAAATACACATTATTATAATTATTAAAAAAGTATGTTTAGGTACATTTTTTCATTCAGTAAATACAAATCAATTAACAGTATGTTTATACTTTTCTTGCTGATCTCGGGATCTCTTCTTTGGGATTGGATCCTTCGGATGATACAGATCAGCAGATAGATCTCTAGAATAGTACACTGATAGATCGTGTAGATTAGTATGTACTTTGAGGGACAAACCAAATACTAAGAAGGCAATTATTTCCATCGTATATTAAGGATATACAGGCCACAAAAAAATCTGAGAAACCACAATGACTGAGTGTAGATCAGCAATGGATTATGCGTTAATTGTGAAATGTTCATGGTCAGCAAAAATTCGAGTTAACAAATACCCTTGCCACTGCCAAATCAGAATATGTCAATATTGTTTAATTAAATACTAAATTCCGGCTAAGATGTGGTTTTAATAATTTCTTCTTCTGTTAATTAAGTTATTAAATATACATAACGAGTTCCCTTCCAGGACCTTATCACAGGGTATGCCATTGATAGGGAAAGTCAAGGTAAGTCATTATTACTCGTTCTTCTGGACCTGTCTCCTCCATTTCATAAAGTTCATCATACCTTTCCAGTGTTGTTTTTAACAGATAAATAATGATTTACAGACATATTATTTGGGGTATCATTGTAGAGCGACTTTGAATGGCTCCTGGTGGTATGGGCGCTTTATTAAATATGCATTATTATTATTATTATTATTATTATTATTATTATTATTATTATTATTATTATTGTTGTTGTTGTTGTTGTCGTCGTGGATATTGTTATTGTTGTTGTTGTTATTGTTGTTTTTGTTAAATTTCTATCACGACATCAATAAATGTAGAATTTCTAAAACCATTAACTCATGTCACAATGTGTTGCACATTTTTATTGCAAAACTCTCACATGAATATATAATATATATATATATATATATTATATATATATATATATATAATATATATATATATATATATATATATATATATATATATATATATATATATATATATATATATATATATAAAGAGATGAGAGAGAGAAGATATTTTCAAATTGAAGTTATGCCCAATAATTATCATACATTATCTGTTTTGACATTACTGAGGTGTATTAACTTATATTACGTTAAATAAAGCCGAGATGAAAGCTTCCTTTGACATCAACTATACACAATACACGACAAAAAATATCTTTCTTTATATTCGAGATAGAAAAATTATGTTTACGTCAATCTAAGAAAGTTACAAGAGTTACTCTTTACACAATACTGTCTGCGTTTTATAACGGATTTCGTCCAGGTTTGTCGTCTTCGGGTGGATCTTACACAATCTTAATGGCGTTTTTTTTGGTTATTTATTCTCCAGGTTACAGCCAAACGGCTTTGTGCTGCGTCCTTCTGCTCCAATCCAACACCTCCCCTCCTCCCCTACCCCCCACCCCCCACCCCGACCCCGAAGACAGAGGAATAATAATGAACGCGAGCCTTTTACCGGAATGCTACGTTATGACGGTAATACTTTCATCACCATTCGCCAGATGGCGACATGTGTATTTACACGTGCCGATGAAGAAAACCTATCTACATCGACATTGGAAAAATAAAAATACGATTTTTCTTGTGAGTCTCAGATAAAATTAGACGTGTACAAACACTGACCTGTGTATGTCTGTGTGTATACTTGTGTATACATTGGCAGAGCCGAATGTAGAAGCGATCACGTAAACTTACAGCTCAGGGACTTACCGACCGTGTAACTGATCAGGTAGCGAAAATAAATACAGCATTACTCCAATTCAATCAACCGTATCTGTTGCCGAGTTGGGACGTTTTCCCCTTAGGTATCGATCTTCTAAATAAAGCGAACAAACAAAACGATATTTAAGCTCAGCTAGTCGGAATAGTCTACGCGCTTCTCGGGGGGGGGTAGGGTTGTCTTTGGCATTTCCACAAAGGAGCACCCGGACAGTCACCATTTCAAAATCGTATTCAGGGGACATCGTTTTGAGTAGACATTCGTCCGATTCTCGTGAGGTAATGTGTATATCCGTGATATATTAGGTTCTTAATTGGGTTATCTTATGATTCGGTATTTATACAATCACAATGCTGGTGGTGTTATTATATCCCAGTTAAACTTAATCATTCTAAATACGACTTTTAGCCGTCTTGGTGAAATATATATATATATATATATATATATATATATATATATATACCTCGCATTTTCTTACTTAATGTAATTTCTATTCATGCAACAAATAAACTAACATGTTCAAGGTTCTGCGGCCAGTTAGAATAAATTGGGAGGCGCTTGAAAGACCTGGCAGGCAAAACTAAAAATTAGAAGGGGACTATTTTCGCTAATGGGGAATTTTCTTTTTTCTTTTTTTTGTTGCTCAGAAATGATGTAGACGAAAAAAACGGCAATAATTATATTTTTTAAACAAAACACGGAGTTACGTACGGTATCAAGCAGTCGATGGGTTCGCCATTATAACCGTGTTGTCGTTATATCACGATCGCGATTATAGAGAATGGTCAACCAGGCAACCTGCCACCTGGTGTCATCCCAATAAACGTCCGGTTGGGGCGCCTCCATCGTGGCGGGTGGCCACAGATCTCCACCACCCTGGGTTCAACTCTCGGTGCGGGCATGTCTACGGGTGTTTCATCGCTCACTACGCCTCATCAGCTTTGGCCATCCATTTAGTCTAAACGTTGTGCACAAAAGTGGCCGTAAAACATCTCTAACATCCGAACATCCATCCGAACTGAAAATCAGGTGAAGAAAATGTTCTACAACGTGCATTACTTTGGCCATTGGACCGAAATATTAAACGTCTCAGGTAAAAGTTGTCATAAATTAGTGCTAATTTAGTTATCAATTCTGGCCACTTCAAGTATACAACTCAGTTGAGTAATTTAGCCTCGGCAATGGACAACACGGCGGACATATGACCGAGGGGGGAATCCCCCGGGGGAGGGGAAAAGGATTCCCACTAACACATATGTTAGTTATTTTTTAACTTAGAACCTGAAGATTGCGCAGCGCAGTTCTCTAGCCAATTCGCCATCGGTAAGCCCTCACTACAACAATAAAAGAATGGTGTTGGTCTTTTGTGGAAATGGAATATACTCAATTAATAGGAACTGAATTCTCCGTTATATTATTTTTCTATTAACAAGTAATAGTTTTCAGGTTCAAACTAACCATCTCAGGTCTGTAATGTATTCTACTGGCTAGTTCGATTCCAGCTGTTATACAGCCTACATTTACGCTAATATTTTTCATATATATATATATATATATATATATATATATATATATATATATATATATATATATATATATATATATAAAGAAGAGAGAAAAGAAAGAGAGAGAGAGAGAGAGAGAGAGAGAGAGGAGAGAGGAGGAGGAGGAGGAGGAGTGAGTGAGTGAGGAGTGAGTGAGTGAGTGAGTGAGTGAGTGAGTGAGTGAGTGAGTGAGTGAGTGAGTGAGTGAGTGAGTGAGTGAGTGAGTGAGTGAGTGAGTGAGTGAGTGAGTGAGTGAGTGAGTGAGTGAGTGAGTGAGTGAGTGAGTGAGTGAGTGAGTGAGTGAGTGAGTGAGTGAGTGAGTGAGTGAGTGAGTGAGTGAGTGAGTGAGTGGGGAATTGTTCGGTGGCTCCTCCCAGCTTAGAGCCAAACCATGCACGTCTAAATCAATCATCCTATGTAGTTACGCATGAATCGTCATACTTATTGATATAGTGTTTACGAACAATCAACCGCTTGATCAGACTTGTTTACTTCTAAAATATGTTATTGTTGTCTTCATTCCCATTAATGGTCACACTGTCGTTTGACACTTTTATTGGAAAGATTGCTTCGTGGTAGCGCTGTTGGGCACAGATCTCAAACTTCTGGGTTCAAACTGCGGATCGGTTTAGTTTGAAGGGTGTTTCATCTTTGACATCGCCTAAATCGTTTGCTTTGGAGATGGATCAGTCTATTTAGCGTACCGTCTTTACAAAAGTTGCCATAATACGGCAACCTTTCGAGTTTTATCTGAGATTAAACAATTATAAATGTGTTGTATAATCTGGCATACCAAGACATAATACACTGCACTATATTACACGACACCATGCCATATCACAAGACACCATAGTTTTCAATTGACACTAACATGACACCATAGCATATCACACGACAGGACACCATATCATATCGTACCACATCATGCCATATCTAACCACATCCTACCATATCATACCACATCCTACCATATCATACCACATCATACCATGTCATACCGTGTTATTATCCCCAACTTTAGTGTACCAAACTGTGTTACGAGATTCCAGAAAATAAATAATATAACATCACACATCGATCATAACAATAATATTACATTAAACCGTATAAAATATATCATACTGTACTGGATAACCCTATTCCATACCATACTGCATAACACAATACCTTGGCATACCACACAACACAATTACCACACACACACACACACACACACATACACATACACACTACATACATACACACACACACACACACAGTGGACAAAAATCAAATTATAATATCATTTCATTAGTTTATCATGTTTGTGTGGTAGTTATAAATATGGCACCTTTCCAAAATCCCTCCCCCTCAAAACGGCTTCTCCACCCAACAATCAAAGGTAAACAGTTTATGTTTGCTTATACAACAAACCACATATTTTCCCGTTTCCTTCCGGCGCAAACAACTCTGCAGTACAGCTGCAGCTGTGAGCCAGCTGGCCTAGATTCGTACAGCTGCTGTACACGGATAGATAATTTTGGAAATATGGGTTTTTTCATGGTATACCTACATTCACATACACAGAGCGATGCACCAACAGGTCGCCAGACGGGTGCCCGCGCGCACACGAACGAACGGACGCACGCACGCGCACGTACACGCAAATAAACAAGCAAAAAGTAAATGTGTACGAAACACAAATACACTCACTTACTCTTTAACACATGAAGAGAGAGAGAGAGAGAGAGAGAGAGAGAGAGAGAGAGAGAGAGATGTATCAGGGCATCTCATTTCCTTAAGATTTACTCTACTTGAGAACATGTGTATTAGAGTATTATTGTACAATAGTACCAACACGTTAAAACATGATTGGCAGGATACGGCTGCATTAATAAATCGATTGATTTGAATGCCAGTGTATTAGCGTATCAATGTATTATGGTATCAATGTATTTGATTACGGCGTTTCAGGATAAGACAGCATATATACAGATGATACTTATCGACTTAGCACTATCGGGAATAACTAGATTCCAAAAT
>JAODUP010000661.1:262500-307500 GCA_025642065.1 Paralvinella palmiformis | reverse complement strand
AGAAGAACAAGTAAGATCGACCGCACTCGAGCGCCAAGACAAACCACGATCCCTTGTTGGCCCAACCCAGCAGGTCACGTGATATCCGGTGGGGCCCCGGCTCAGTAATGTACGGCAATCAGTCGGCAGTATTCATTCTCCAACCACTAGGTGGCGTCGTAAGAGTGCCGGAATTAAACGATCGTTTAAATAATTTTGCTCCGAGGCACGGTTGAGCGCCCCCTGGAGAGAAGCGCCGCATTTAAGATTCGGCGTACAAGGAATGTCTCCCGCGGGCGGCGGACATGAAAATTTGATGTTATCGGTTCCAGGAGGGATCCGGAAGAGAGCCGTTAAGGATCGGAGCCGATCCCGGCTCTACCGACGTCGCGTGGGCTATTTACGCCTGATCTCGTAATTTCTCTTCATTTGTGCAGTGCCATGAGTCGACAAAGCCAATATGGCCATCCCACGTGACCACCGAGCCCGTCTTCAGCATCTGTTCGCGATTTTTCGGATACTCCGTTAAGTGATGCCCTCTGGTGGCCGACCGAGATAAAACACGTGCCATTCAGCGCTAAGCGGTACACGGAGAGAAACGGAGAGAAAGGGCGAGAAACGACGAGGCGACGCGAGAGTTGGTCTTATAAAAGCGGCAAGAATAACAATGCAAAGTACCGAACAAGGTCAAGGCCGAAAACGCTGACGAATGGGGTGTTGAAATTAGATCAGCTCATTCGACCAATAACCTGCTGGAAATCTAGGTCATCAAGAGTTGGCACGAAGCCACGAGACAACATATCTATCTATATATATATATATATATATATATATATATATATATATTATTATTATTATTATACCAGTAGCAAATGGACATTTGTGTAAAAAGAGCGTCTTATTCGCATTAGTTAAACCCTGAATTACATTAACAGCTTCGACGAAAGTCGAGGAAACAAATTGTGTCGGTGTGTAGAAGTCGTTTGGAATGTATGATAACAATGTCCGGATCAATCGGGATGGATTTCTCCCCTGATCCGGATCGCTCGATCCATCAAGCCGGCTACGTTACTGCGTGGACGAAAAGCCATCAATTTTTGGCAATATTAACCCCGAAATTAGAATTTATTGCCTCGCCATTCGGTTCGAGACACGTCACGTGGTCGCCGAGCTCATATCTGGATATTTTTAATTGAGTTGCTCTCTTATCGGGAGAATCTTTCCGGAGCCAATCCGGAACAAAAGATCGATCGCTTCCGAAGCGACAGGCTTCATACGGGCACCGGGAGGCGGCTTCGCCATTTCCGGAAATGGCTTCCGCTAGCTCGCCACAGACCCGGCGCCTAGTCAGATGTCGGGAAGGCATCGCGTGGGACCGCGACCTCTGACTTCCGGTTTTATCGGCGACTCGTAACGGCGCGCCGATCGCCGACATACGACGCTTTGGGGAACTGCGCCTCGGTCGAGATCCGGTAACTAACTGCGTCACCCCTTGACACGTGCTCGGAGACCGGAGACCGGTGCGGCGCAGGAAGTGGGCCAACTCCGGCCGTTTCAATTACGCCGATAACACGTGACGGACGATCGGTCTTGCGGGCGCCACTGATAAAGTTCCAATAAACGACACGTGACCGTTATCGGCACTAGGTCGGAATTGACTTCATCATCGCGGTTAGACCGGTAACCGCGATAAGGCCAGCACAATTACGGCCCTGCTTCCGGTTTCGGATCGTCATCTCGCTCCGATCTCCGACCATCGAGAACCAGGCCGCCCGACGGGCCCCGACCACGCCCATAGCACGACAGCGCCTCCTACCAAAACATCGGCTCATCTACGGTATTGCCGTCAATGAACTCTAATATCGCTCATCTACTTTAATATCGCTCATCTAGCCTAACCCGGCCCACGTGTCGCGCACACGCCCTTTGATGTTCCGTCCAATGTCGGATCGCGACACCGGATACGCGATCTGGTCGGCTGGCTTCCTGTCGTAACCTCCGACGCCCCGTGGCGGCGACCCGATTAACTGACAACCAGCAAGTCTTTTTTTCTCTGTGACGTCAGACCGCGACAGATTTACTCGTTTATCGCTCGTTTCTTGGACTTCCGCTCGATTTGATCGCAACCCACCGCCATGTTTGGTCCGTAATTAAGCGCCCTCTACCCCGATCGTATCACCGCTCACCGTGACCCGGACGTGACCTCAAGGTTAATACAGTTGGCGCCGAGCCGCTCGACACACACACAGAGAGACACACAGACAGACACAGAGACACGTGATTACGACCGGCGCTACGTCACCGATGGTATCGCTATAATTGAGCGATATTAGGGCCCCGGCCGATCCCTTCCCGAGTACGACGACCCCTGGCGGAAGCGACAAGCGATAAAAACCGGCATTTATCAAAGTCGCCGACTTTCTCGATGTCTCTGTGCAGAGATGACCGGAAGTATTGTCGGAGATAGCGCCGGATGTATGATTACGCGGTGGGTTCCCGTGTTAGTGTATCACGTGCCAATTCCCAGACTCGTATTACGAGCGCGCGTATTTGTCTCACTAAGCAATCTGCCGTCGCACACTTCCTCAATCCACACGGGAGCATCCATCAAGTGTATATGGCCGACCTATCTTAGGCCATCACGTGACGATGACAATTCTCCGACGATCGAAGTTGACTGAACAAATGAGACTCGAACCCGACAGCTTTATCATCCGAGCTGGCACTCTACGGTTTCGCTATAAAGTAATGTATACATGAACCTGTGTATATGTTTCCACCTATGAGTGTAGGGGTGATATCACTCCCATACAGCCACCCACCTACACACACACACACACACACACACACACACACACACACATATATATATATATATATATATATATATATATACCTGTGTGCGCGCAAACACTCATATTCACAAAGAAAACGCTATATAAAATTGTTTGAGTGTGTGTGTGGGTGTATTTACGTGTGCGTGAGCGCGCGCGTGTGTGTGGTTAGCCATGTGTAACAAGGCACTGGCACAGAGAATCTCTAAGCGTGAATTCAAACACTGGACGATTCTTCAGGGGACTATAGCCAGAGTAGCGACTTTTCATGCTGAGACATGTGTAATATATCCCTAAATGTAAGTACGTATAATAAAATCTAATTATAATTATTAAATCTCCGATGATAGAAGTAATAGAAGATATTTCACTCAGAGAGAAGGGGGGGGCGTGAGGCAGAGAGAGAGAGGGGGGAGAGGGAGAAGAGAGAGAGAGAGAGAGAGAGAGAGAGAGAGAGAGAGAGAGAGATTAAACGTAATAGGCGCCGTTGAACGCGAGTATATGGAGGGAACGAATATAAAGCGGCCATCAGACAACAACAAACAAACAAAACGACATTCCGCCGCCATCTTTAAAAAGTCCTAATCGCCTCCGGAAGTTCTGGCTTGACGCCATATTGGTTTCGTGTAAAATGCGGTAGGACGCAGATTACTAAATCAGAGTAATGCGAAAAGCGTGTCTATTCGCATTTATTCGAGATCGTAGAATTTTAAAAACAATCAACTGAAACTAGTACACAAAGAGTATGTCCAACGGCGGGTCAAGGTCGTCGGGAGGGCAGGGGTTACAATGTTTCTACTGAAGCCGAACTGTCTAAACAGAAAACCGTATATGAAGCCTAATGCTAAAGTGTTCCTATTTACGGCCATTGTTGAACACGTGGTATGCTAAATGAGCGACCAACTCAGCGATGAAACACCCTTCTGACATGGTCCGGACCGGGGTTTGAATCCACGTACTAGAGGCGTCTGGCCTGACGCCCACCCTGTTTTTGGCACCGAGGCTTAGCGATAAGCAAAATGGTTGACCGTTAGACGGTAAGAGAGAAGAACAATTAAACAACCGGGAAAGCAACAGCAAAAAACGACCGGGAAAAAAAACAGGAAAAAACAACCGGGAAAACAACAGCAAAAACAACCGGGAAAAAAAACAGGAAAAAACAACCGGGAAAACAACAGCAAAAACAACCGGGAAAACAACAGCAAAAACAACAGGAAAAAAAAACAGGAAAAAACAACCGGAAAACAACAGGAAAAACAACCGGGAAAACAACAATTGCTGAACAATAGATTAAAAAGTATGTTGGAGAAACTAAAAATATACGCTTCACCAGGAAAATATTGGTAAAATTATCACAAACTTTATTTGTTTGTTTGTTTGTTTGTTTGTTTATTCTTTTTGTTGTTTCAGTCGTTTTTTGTTTATTTGTTGTTGTGTATTTATGACTTTGTCGCTCCTTCATCAGTTCATCTGTGGGTAAGAATTTCTAGAATTTTTCGATAAAAACCTTTTGTATGCGTGCGTGCGTGCGTGCGTGCGTGCGTGTGTGTGTGTGCGTGCGGGCGTAGGTGTGCGTGTGTGTTTGTGCGCGAGCGCGCGTGCGTGAGTCTGCGGCGTATAGTAAGAGGGAAAATGCTTCCCTGTATCAATTAATGATTTTACGCCTGAGTTGTGTATTACGACAATTGTTGTGTATGTGCTTAAAAGGAGCACTTTCGAATATAATCTAATACATACGGGTTATATTAATTCCCGTAGAGATAGTCTGCGCCCGCACACGTGCCATTGCCGCGCACACAAGCCGCGTCGCGACGTGGCGCCACCTATCGGAGAAACGAACTCACCAACGAATAAATCACGGCGACAGCCAGCCCCACCTACCGACACATCCAATAACTAACGAACTAACCAATATGGCGGGTCAGCCGAGTTAAATAGCGATACGGCGGGCGGCGGCTGCTCGATTAGCGCTCACCTTTTGTCGTAAATGGCTTCTCAATCCAATCACTCAATCCCATTGTACGACATTAGTTGGCGAGACCGAGTGACGTAAGTGGGCGAAAAACAAGCGGCCCACGTGGCAGATGGCGGCCGTGATAAGCCTATTATCGCCCAAATTGAATCGCAGCTCCCGAGTAAAGCTGGAGAGCAAACAGCGCCGTCTAGTGTCGTCAATGATTAGTGTCGTTAAGACGACGCCGACGGCCTCGCCCCGACCCGATCCCAGACCGGAAGTCGCGTGCGAACCGGGCGTTCGCTGTCGAGTCGAGCGGGATTCGGCCGGGCCGATAACGCCGGCGGCGTCGTGATTGGCCTAGATCGGTCGATCACGTGACTCGGTGGCCGATGGAAATTAATACCGGTGCAATCATGGCCGTTATTGGGACAAAATGGCCGGTCATCGCGCCAAGATGGCGGTCATTGCGACAAGATGGCGGACGGCCAGATCGTAGATAGAAGCGGCCGACTTGATTACTGCCGTCGTCCGATACGCTTAATAAAGGTTAATACCACGTGATGATGACGCACTTAGCCCACTTCCGGTCGCCAATGCCTCCCATCCGTCATTGGTCATTACGCGGCGCCAAAAGTAACGGCCGTCGAGCGGGATTAAAAACCACTTCCGGTGATCGGCGCACCTAAAAACCTTCCGACCGGAAGTGGGCAGACGAGTTGGATTTGTGACGGAAGTGGTCAGATGGGTATGATTATTGGGTATGATTATTCTCAGTAATTGGTAATTTATTTTATATATTGATATTACTGGTATGTATATGTAAAAAGATACATATATAATAATATTATATATATATATATATATATATATATATATATATATATATATATATATATATATATATATATATATATATAAAGTAAAGTAAAGAGCTATATTAGTAAGTTATATATTAGATGTTGGTTTAGCCATTTGAAGACAATAAAATGATTTATTGACATAACAGCGTCAACAATGATGGACAATATATTAATATTAATACACAGAGATATACTCATATATACATACAGACAGATAACTAGCTAGTCAGTAAGTCAGTCAGCTTTCAGACAGACAGACAGACAGACAGACAGACAGACAGACAGACAGACAGACAGACAGACAGACAGACAGACAGACAGACAGACAGACAGGCAGGCAGACAGACAGACAGACAGACAGACAGTCAAACAACTAGACAGACAGATAAACAGCCAGCCATACATACACCCAAACATCCAACCAGACAGACAAACTAACAACCGGCCGGACAAACAAACAAACATACAGACAGTCAGCCAGACACACAGACAGATACACAGACAGACAAACAGCCAGCCAGATAGACAGACAGACAAACAAACAAACAAACAAACAAACAGCCACCCAGTCAGCCAGCCAGCGAGATAGACAGACAAACAGCCAGCCAGCCAGCCAGCCAGTCAGTTAACCAACCAACCAACCAACCAACCAACCAACCAGCCAGCCAGCCAACCAGCCAGCCAGCCAGCCAGACAGACAGCCAGCCAGACAGACAGACAGACAGACAGACAGACAGACAGACAGACAGACAGACAGACAGACAGACAGACAGACAGACAGACAGACAGACAATCCAGCCAGGTAAACAGCCAGGCAAACAGCTAAACAAACAGACAAATTGATCAATAGACACCTTGCCAACTAGTCAGTCAGATAGACAGACAGACACAGAGACAGAAAGACAGACAGGCATACAATCAACCAGCCAGACAAACAGCCAGCCATCTAAACCCTTTCCCCGCATACAGAATCACAGACACTCACTGATAAGCATTCAAATAGTGATACACAAATTTAAAGGCAGACAGTCAGACATATATACAACCAGACAAACACATAGACAGACAGACAGACAGACAGACAGACAGACAGACAGACAGACAGACAGACAGACAGAGAAACAGACAGAGAAACAGTCAGAGAGACAGATAAAAGACGATGAATAAAAAAATTAAGCGTTTAAGCGACGTATTCACGCACATTCGCATACAAGCACATGCACACATACCCACATAGACTCAATAACACACATACACACACACGCACACACACACACACACACACCAATAACCCTAATGCAGGTCTCTATTCATCCCCAAACACGACATGTTCCAGAACGAGGCCGTATCGAAAATGGACGACTCGTTGCCACTTCCGTCACGTGACAGAATCCGTTCAATCTGGCCACTCCCTAGGGGGCGCTGACGAATGGAGCTTTTCATCCAATCACCTCTCGAGCTGTTGAAGTGTGAAACCTGCCCAGTGACGCACGAAATTGTACCAATTGTGTTCGACAGATGTCGCTGCGCGCGCATCTGGGTGGGCCTCGTTTTGAGAAATGACGTGGCACGCGCAATTACGACGCACCATCGCCTTAAGTGACGTCACCGGCTCGATCCGAAATCGGCACGTAGCGATACGACTCCAATTTCTACAGGCGATTGGTCACGTGACTTCACCCAGTATCCAATCAGGACCGCCGCTATGTTTGTTCGATTCGTTTTCATTTTATCGCTCAAGTTGAAATGAATCACGAGCCCCTTCATGTCACGTGATGTCGGCAAGCCGGCCACTGGCGTCGCCGACGGCGAGCGCAATTCGTCACCTATATCGCGTCCGTTCCGTCAACTTCCGGTCAGCGATCTCTGCGACGGGGAGATATGCCGCCGGAAGTGTCTAGGCGAGCGGCCTAAATGCCAAGAAATATGGCCGACTGTTTGCCGAGAAGTTTACGGAGAAAGCCGATCGTAATTAGCGTAAACGAGCCCCGACGATTTATGCCCGGATTAAAGTCACGTGCTAATGTCGGCCGGCGCCCGCAATGGCGACGATTCGACGACTTAAATCAACGACCGACAGGCAGCAGCACAGGCCGTCAGCCACGCCCGCCATCTCGTGGCGGCTCCCGATAACTCCCGTGTCAATATTTGCTCCGCGACTGCCGACCGGAAGTGGCCGCATCCCGGATAATGGCGGACAGAGTGTATCCGGTTCTGAATGGCGGTCGTACGTCATCGGATTGCCGATCTTCGCCGATCGATGTTCGGCGGTCGGCCTTTGTTAGCGGCCCGTATTAACGCCCAGTTCGCCTTCCGGAAGTGATTTATCGAGAATCACGATCGTGAACCGGTAGTCGTTATCAAATTGGACAGCTGTCGGTTATAATGGCGTCAACTGATGTTTGTCGGAATGATAAATAAATCATTAATTAAATTATATGTCTCTCTCTCACTCTCTCTCTCTCTCTCTCTCTCTCTGTGTGTGTGTGTATGTGTGTGTATGTGTGTGTATGTGAGAGAGAGAGCATGTATGCGGCTGGATATGTAAGTTCGTTTATGTGCGAGAGCATGTGTGAGTGAATACGTATGTGCACGCTTAATTACCAATTTAATACGTGATTCTCCGCGCGCACATATTACGCTTTATTTCCGCATCAGATGACGCCATTACACTTCCGGTCACCTGACCCAGTCGAGCAGACCAGAGCCACCTAGCGGCAGAATCACAAACGTCGGCCAGAATCACGTCAGCCTCGCTGTCGGTTATCGGCGATTAACTAGCTAACAATGGCCGCCATATTGGATCAGTGGCTGGTAACAATAGACTGGTAGTAGATAATGACTGGATGGAGAAGAAGGGGGGTGGGTGTCTCTCACTCTCTCCGTCTCTCTCTCTCTCTCTTTTCGTTCTGCGTGTTGCGCGGTTTGCGTGTGTGTGTGTGTGTGTGTGTGTGTGTGTGTGTGTGTGTGTGTGTGTGTGTGTGTGTGTGTGTGTGTGTGTGTGTGTGTGTGTGTGCGATAAAGAATGGTAATTAGATTAATAGATAAATAGATAGATATATAGATAGATAGCTAGATTCATTGAAAGATAGATAGTTTTTCGATCTCACCAGATGTCGCCAAAGTACCCCCACTCACTGACCGTTTGGTGGCTCCCCCTATGTCGGTCAATTGACGGCCATTTTTCGGCCTCGAACTCGTTGTTAAATCAGTCGCGAAATGGAGCGACGCCGAAACCGGAAGCAGCTATCTCGTATTCATTTGAAGTCGGCTCGATTACTTCCGGTTTGTGAGCGTATAAATAGCATGGCAGAGTTAGCGACTAATGACCCGGACTGGAGCGTGCTCCAGTCACGTGCTCGACAGATTACCGTACAATGGCGGATAAACGGTGAAGATGGTGACCAATGGGAGGCGGCGAGACAACTGGCGACAGGATGACGTCCGATGTTATCGGGCTTGTGATTGGCTGGTTTTGATTTGGTTGTACCTGCCGTTATTGTGGAAAGCTGTTATATCGTATTTGTTGATATTTATATTCTGGCTGTTGTTTGTGGTGATGTTATTTTGTTGTTGTTGATGTTGTTTTGGTTGTTGTTGTTGTTGTTATTGTTATTGTTATTACTGTTACTGCTTTTGTTGCGGTTTTTGCTTCTGATTTAATATCGTATAAGATTTATCAAAGATTTTAGGCGAATATTATAGTAAAGATATGTTAAGAATATGAGCGAATTTGTCTATGTGCGCACGAGCACATATAAATATTCATAAATATTCCTAAATTAAAATAGGCGAATAGAAATATTTTTACATTACTAGCCACAAAATAAATAACTGTTTTTCTGTTTATTTCTTTGGTTATTTTTTCTGTCTTCTGTCTGTCTGTCTGTCTGTCTGTCTGTCTGTCTGTCTGTCTGTCTGTCTGTCTGTCTGTCTGTCTGTCTGTCTGTCTGTCTGTCTGTCTGTCTGTCTGTCTGTCTGTCTGCGCGAAAGATTAGCTGAACTACCTAAATTAAGAAGGATTTAATTACTACCCATAAGTATTCTTAAAACAGAGATACGTCATGGATTCGGACAACAGAAGAAAAATATGCTTTAAATAAACTGAATTAAATAATTAATTGAGTATTAAATTAATTTGAGGATCGATCAAATGTCGCCTTTCGTCCGCATAATAAGAAATTAATTACTTATCTGCCAAAAAAATAAATAGATCATCAGATTAATTAGCACTAATTATTTATTCGGTCTAACGATCTACGGCACGATTAGTGAATATTTCCCGCAATCGACGGAGAACGCCAGTCACATGACAAACATATAGATAACGGATGATAGCTATGGAGTTGAGTTTTGGAAATATTTTATGGTATTTTCTTATTTTTCAAGATAAGATACAAGACAGTTTATTATTGTTTTATGCCTGTAATGACATATATTAATTGTAGTTCAATGTATATATACTTGTTTGTGTAATATAGTTATATATTTTACATTATTATGAGGTCAGTCACTCAGCGCTTCATGATAGACATATATCAGCAACATGTATGTACGCGCGCGTGCTAATATTATTGTTAGTAACTTTCATGCACGCGCGCATGCTTTTATTATTATTATTAATAACCGTTATGTATGTGCCAATGCTAGTATTATTAATAAGCAACTTTTATATGCGCGCGCGTGTGCTAATATTACTGTTGGAGCTAGTAGTTAGTTAGCCCACCTTTCCGCCTCAGGATTGTGTTGGTTTAAACATCATTATCGCAATTAAAATGGAGATTTAAATTTCCGATGCCTCTTCAGATGTGAATTTTCGAGATCAATTGACGAAAATATTGTATTTCGTTAACTGTAAAAACAGCGAAATTTTAACTCCTAAGTTTCAATTATTAACTGCTGGAGTGGGGGGGGGGTCCTCTAGAAAACACCAAATAAACAAAACATCCTAAAAGCATTTCTGTAACCCCCCCCCAACATATCGGTTACTCTCTACTGGCTAGTTGAAGTCATGTATATATCGATTGCGACCCACAAGCTTAGCTCTCTTGGCTTCCGCAAGATGTCGTACTATCTACCAATATTGTCTATTATCTCTGTTTTTCGGTGCTAAAATGAACAAAGTATATGGATAAGTTTTATTGATTTTATCTACATTAGCCTCATTGGCTTAATATAAAATGTTAACAAAATATAAAAACATTGATTTGATTCAATAAGCTTAGTAGGTGAAATACAGCTTATATATATATATATATATATATATATATATATATATATATATATATATATATATATATATATATATATATATATATATTCAGTATATATATTCATATATATATCATATATATATATATATATATATATATATATATATATATATATATATATATATTCCACCATATTGATGACGGTAAAGCTTGAAAGAAAAAATCGATTATGGCGAAATAATTTGTTGATATGGTGACGTAACTCGCTGACTGACTGACTGACTCATACATCCACTGACTCACCCGATCAACAGTTGGAGCCGACGGTGGCGCCTCCAGGATTACAAAGAAGGCGGCACGTGCGGGAAGTATATGCTACAAGGTCCTGCAGCGAATCCTTGCCGCGCATCCAGAATGCCGACACTTCCGGATCTGGACACGTACGGCAACAGTCCCGATCGCCCGTACAGCAATCCGGAAGCGGTCGCATACGGGCTCCCGTACGGCGACAGCGAGTCGATGGCGTCAGCAGACCGCGTGGGGGTGTTAATGTCGTGTCCTGGATTCTGCTTCTTCCACTTGGTCCTCCGGTTCTGGAACCAAATCTTCACCTGGGTCTCTGTCAGGTTGAGCGACAATGCGAGATTTAGCCGCTCGCACACCGATAGGTAGCGCGTGTGCTTGAACTTGTTCTCCAGCGCCACCAACTGTTCGTAGGTGAAGGCCGTTCGCGCCCGGCGAGGTTTTCCCCCTTTACTGACGTCATCTCCTTCCGGATTGATCATTTCCGGCCCATCGTTGACGCTATCCAGGGATTCCTCCCGCTCGTTGCTGTTGTGAAGCGGATCCCGATTCGCTGAATCGAGTTCGTCCACGTGTTCCGGATTGGCTTCGCCGGATTCGACAGATCCCGAACCGAAGCGGTCGAGACCGGTGATCTCTGAAAAACGGATGAAAAGTAAAGTGAACGATTAAGTAGTTGGTCTACTGATGTCGGTTATAGCCCTGATAGTAGAACGTCCATTAATAGACAGACAGACAGACGGACAAAATCTCTTTATTTACTATATATTTATTAAATTATTTATATTAATATTATTATTGATCTATATGATCAATTAATATGAAAAGGAACTGAAAATTTTACGGATTATATATATATAATATATATATATATATATATATATATATATATATATATATATATATATATATATATATATATATATATATATATATAATTTGGGGGGAATCATATATATATTTATATATATATATATATATATATATATATATATATATATATATATATATATACAACCATTTAAATTTTAATGCCAAAAAATAACAAAATTTACCAACAAATTACTTTCAACAATTAAAACCATTTTATTTACTTCATAACAAACAATTATTTGTAAAGTCAAACAAAATAAATACTCCTAGGACGGCCACCAGGTGGCGTCGACTCGATAGAAAGGTCTAAAACATGGCGTCATTAGTAAACATCTAACATGGCGCCGATCGTCAAGACACGGTCACGTGAATGAATAGAAAACGTGTTCAAGTGTCAATATGAATGTTTTATTACTTGCTCGATGTAATATGACACCTGGCGTTGTTATAATGTATCATATGATATTATGATGCTGTATGGCTGGTGAATGTTGATGTGTAATCGATCAATATCGATTTTTGATCGTTTAGTAATTGTCTTTATTGGGGGGGGGGGCACACATACACACACACACACGAGAGAGAGAGAGAGGAGAGGGAAATGTGTGTGTTTGTATATATAATATATATATATTGTGTGTGTGTGTGTGTGTGTGTGTGTGTGTGTGTGTGTGTGTGTGTGTGTGTGTGTGTGTGTGTGTGTGTATTATTATTATTATTATTATTATTATTATTATTATTATTATTATTATTATTATTATTATTTATTCCGCTCAGCGAATATTTAACCATCTACCCAAATGCCGCACAAACTGATATAATACGAAAATCTGTTGTACTAAAAATTCATAAGCAAATATATTTGCAATCAAAGATGATATGGTTACAAAACTAGCCCCGCCTTTTTTGCTTGGACGCAATGGCTTCTCTTCTAAGCT
The DNA here is from genome assembly GCA_025642065.1 of Paralvinella palmiformis. Lineage (NCBI taxonomy): Eukaryota > Metazoa > Annelida > Polychaeta > Terebellida > Alvinellidae > Paralvinella > Paralvinella palmiformis. The sequence goes on along the minus strand of JAODUP010000661.1, from coordinate 294,543 downwards.
TTATGTGAGAATTACACTTTAATTTTATTAAATACATTCAAGTAGACGTTTTGGTTACTATTCAATTTGTCGAGTTTTTCCGTCCAATTTCAACAAAGTTTATAAAACCTGTAACATCATATACGATGAAAGGAATCATTCAGACATGCACGCGCATGGACGTGCGCGTTCGAATCTTAACGGAAACCTGCCCGCCGCACATGGGTTTAGATTCACATAGCTAGACATGCATATGAATATGCGCGTACCTTCGGCAACTGGATGTGTGTGTGTGTGTGTGTGTGTGTGTTGTGTGTGTATGTGAAAAGTGCTTGGATAGCCGTTAAGCTCTAGCGACAAGCAGCATCTTCTCCCATAAAACACACACACACACACACACACACACACACACACACACATATTAGTCGTATGTAAACCAGATGATTTAAACCGACAAATTGAACTAATATAAATGTATATATTCACGGATATACGGATTTGTGAAGACACCGAGTACTCACCGTGTTCCAAATCATTATTACGTACTGTCACAATATCCCTATAGTCTCTCAGCTGATCCTGACAAGCTACTAAACTCGTCGTTCCAAATCCGGAATCGCCAACAGCCCCAAACTTCTTCGGACTTAGGATGTCCTTGACGGAGAACGGCGTCACCTTAGCTGTCTTCTCTTCTAGATCTTCTCCGTGCCTTCCGTTAGCTAAACGGTCAAAAGTCCGCCGATCCCTAAAGTCACCGGTTGATCCGGAAGTCTGTCGCCATATCAGGTGTTCCTGTGCGAGTGCCTGTAGTCGACGATGCGCGTGCAAACTCTGCTGAAAAATCGTCTGGATCCTGTCTGCCATAATGTGGTTATTCAACAAAAGTAAAGGGTTAATGTGTCTCTGGATCTCCGCCTGGTGTAGTTCGTCCGCTTCGTACTTTCTGCCCGTTGGAGGGTCGCCTCCATTTCTCGTTCCGGATCTCGAAGATGGGCGAAGGTCGAGCGGTGACATCGACGGCGATGATCCGGAACTGCGTCTCCTGATCGGGCGGAAAGCCGACTGTCTGCATTTGTGATCCGGAACGGCGGAAGCGACAGTCCCACTGAAATCGTCACCGCCATCTTCCAAACACTCCGGGCGTACGTCGTCGTCGCTGAGAGGATCGTCGACCCTAACCTCTGCGTCCATCTTGGAAGGGCTATCAACGTTCCGGATTCGAAAGAACACCGCAAGATGTCGCCACGATCTCGTCGAGCTACTTACATCACGCGACCGGTCACCACCTATCACCGACCGACCGACAGATCGACCGACGGACAGACCATGTTTCGTCTCTTACTAAACACTTCCTCAGTGACTACTCATATTAAGAGGCCCACTACTTAACCGGGCTCGACGCATGCGCCCCGGCCGCGGCCGGCTCGAGCTCCGGCAGGGGGAGCCACCGAGCGGCAGGCCGAATCGTGGCTTAGTCGAGAATCAATATGGCGGCGGCTTTAGGCTGTGGAACATCTGTCACGGGGCGACACTTAACAGGCTCTAATTAAATGGAAATCTCTCTCTCTCTCTCTCTCTCTCTCTCTCTCTCTGACCCCCCCCTCTCTCTCTTTCTTACTCCCCAACTCCACCCCCCCACACTCTCTCTGAATTTATATATAATCATCTTCACTATAGAACATTGTTCCTTTTGCTCTCATTGTTGTCGTTTTCGTCGCCACCATTGTTATTATTTTTATTGTTGTGGCTGTTGTTATTCTTGTTATTCTTGTTGTTGTTGTTGCTGCTGCTGCTGCTTCAGTTGGGATTTTTGCTGTGATTTTATGTTGCGACGTTTGTCTCTGGCTATTGTTGCAACACATGTAATACTGCTGTGTTTCTCGTTGTTGTTGTTATTGTTGTTGTTGTTGTTATTGTTGTTGCTGTTGTTCCAGCTGTTATTTACTTCGGATGTCATAGCTGCTGGTGTTGATGTATATAATAACAATAATAATATAACTGCGTTATCATTAACACTGTTAAATCCTATGTTCGTTTGTTCGTTTATTCGTTTATATATCTGCGCGCGCTCGTGTGTGTGTGTGTGTGTGTGTGTGTGTGTACGCGCGGGTGGAGGGTTGTCGCAGGTTACAAACCGGCAATCCTTGTTATGTTGATTTTCGCTTTAATTAAACTTTATTTCTAATTATTTCTAATCGACCACGTGACTATCACGTGACCGATCCAGAACAAATGACTTGCCGTGATCTAAACCAAGAAAACACACACACACACACATATATATATATATATATATATATATACACGCACACACACACACTCATTAATATGGCGCCCACCGTAAGTTGTGCCCTGATTGGCTATCCTATTACGGATACAACATGGCCGCCCGTCGGCGCTGGAATGTGCCGACGGCGATACTGTTAGAATTGGCTGAATAATGGCCACTTGATGACGTCACCATCCCGATCGTTCTCTGGATACGGACACGTGCGTCGATCGATCAACCGCTCGTCACTTGATCCGGAATGACATCCTAGCGGCGACCATTATAATTAATTACCTGTAATTAATTAACGAAGTATGTTACGTGGTATGTTGATTATTCCTGAATACTGCCTCGGGGTTGTGGGGTGGGGGTATTATCGGAAGTAGGAGGAGCTGATGAGGGAGGTTTGAGGGGGGTTGATTTGGGGGTCATATACAAAATCAGCTGCAGTAGGGTAAATTTTATCTGTTTAAATACTAGATAAGGTGTTTTATAAGGTGGTCTACATATCTGATTGTATATAAGGTTTGTCGTATAAGGTGGTATCCACTGGCCCCGCGTTTGTGAAGCCCCGCAGATCAAGTACCAAATGCTGTTAAACTTATTATTTACATATCGTTCTTGGACCCCGCAGTAGCTGTTTCCTCGGGCCCCGCACCATGCTAAGGACTGTTCTAGTGCTATTTAAGGTGGTATATATGAGAGACTTTATAAGGTTATATATGAGATACTATATAAATTATTATTAGTATTATTATTATTGTTATTATTATTATTATTATTATTATAGACGCTGTATATTTAAGTTAGTATACGATGTTATACAAAAGGTAGTCTATAAGGTTATACATAAGGTAGGGTAGTTGTGCTAAAGGTAGCGTATAAGGTGATATTCAATGTGGTGTATAAGATGGTGTAAAATATGGTATAAATGTAATATATAGGGTCCTATACACAGTCTTCATAAGGTGATTATAAGGAGGGGTGTGGCATTATAAGGATGGTATTATATATTTATAACGGTTATATAAGGAATGTCCACACTTTTGTATAACAATTAAGGGCGTTCCGATAGCGTAGTGATTAGAGTACTGCACTGTAAATATCCAGTTTCTAGGTTCGAAACCGACTAATACATGAGTTTATATGATATACGTTTCCCATATATGTTCCAGGTGTGACTATGGCGTCGAGTGTGAACATTTCAAATCAAATTAGCTCGTTATAACAAGAATAACGTATATTCTTGAATACGCCCTTCGTGTACAAGAAATATATTGCGTATAACAATTATCGCATTATAGTTACGATGATTTCACACATTGGGTATGAATACAATAAACGTATTGCCTATATCGCAATATCACACACACGCACACACGCACACACACTTAGACACACACAAACACACACATACACACACACACACACAAAAATATATATATATATATATATATATATATATATATATATATATATATATATATATAAAAAACGTACATACTACACGCACATACTCCCACACAGTACAATCTCACTGAACAAATAGTGCCTGCTATGCCACCTAATACGTTGAGATTTTTGTCATTTACGAACACAAAGAGAACCATTTCGATTCGCCCCATTCTAGAAACCGAACCCAAACAACTCGGACATGATGATGTCAATCGGAGCGTTGATATCGCCACCGATACGGCACGAATCCCACTCTCGGATCCCGAAGGATCCCGAACGAATCTGCCGCTTATCTCTCCCGTCTGGAGAGCGACCTACTTGACCTCCGACCTTTCGACTTTCGAAAGCGAGCCAGGCGGACGAGATCAACACTAGGGTTATTGCGAGGTAATGTCGATCCGAAACACTTCCGGTTTTGGAGTTGATGACTTTTGGGGGGCGTTGCTGCGCCATGTTTACAGGATGTTCTCGAGAACATGGGCGTGGAACATGTTCTTTAGATAAGCCGGGCATCATCTGCGCGCGTTCCGGCTCGTCCTTGTTGGCGTGTTTCTATGAGTGTTTCTCTCGCTCTCTATGTCTCCCTATCTGTCTATCCGTCTGTCTGTCTGTCTGACTGTTTGTGTTTATGTCAACCGACGTACCAGGAGGAGGTTACTTCCATCCAAACAAAGGACGCTCGTTAGCCCATTAACCAACATGATGGACCGGCCGTTAATAGGCACGGAAGCTCAGTGGTACGTCGTAGAGACGCTGACGAAATGGCCCCAGATCATTGCCGAGGTGAATGGTCTCCAGTGTTAATGGTCTGGACGGGGTTGACGAGGTGAATGGTCTTGAAAAACGAACAGCATTTATAACTCGACCAGCTCGTTCCTTTTCGCGCAGACTACTTACACCGGTCAGACCACTTGCCTCAATCAGACCATTTACCTCAATCAGACCATTTACCTCAGTCAGACCATGTACCCGAACAAGACCCTTTACCATAGTCAGACCATGAAGCGCCATCAAATAATTTACCTCAGCCAGACCGTTTTATTCTCTCAGACCTTTTTCCTCGGCTAGACCATTTAAGACCTTTTACCTCAGCCAGACCATTTACCTCCGATTCGCTGGTTAAAAGAAGTGATCTGGTCTGGAAAAATGGCGTTACCTAGGTAAGGCCATTCAACGCCATTAACCAACGACAGCAAGACAAAGGAAAGTCAATTAAATAAAGAAAGGGACAACGGGGAAAGGTGGACAACAACAAAAAAAGAGAAACAAAAAATGCAAATGGAGGACAACAGACAATCGTCAGAGAAGGACAATCATACGATGGCAAGGTCTAAAGCAGAACGGCAGGACAAGGAGGAGGACGACGGGAAGGACAATGCCTTTGCCGGGGTTCGGGAGAGTGGAATTAAAACAGCCGGACAATGGGAGGGACACGGGTAGGACAACAAGAGGGCTAACTGCCGAAGGACGTCTCCTCACGCCATCTGGTGATATTTGTCATATTTAAGTCGGTGTCATTAACGGAGCTTGGCTAATGGCCCTAAATCACCGAACTATTACCCAGAGGGAAATCGCCCCCCCCCCCTCACTCCACTCCCCCGATACCGAGGGGACACCCTGGTCGCCCTCTCGAGAGGAAACGGCACCCCCTGCTCTAGTAATGAGAAGGCAAACTTACGCCCCACTCCACGAAGGAGAGTCGTAACAACCGCCCTCCATTATCAAATCTCGGCTGGGATGGAGGGGGGGGGTCACCCTAATCCCACCCCGGGGGAATTCCAACCCGTCTGGATTCCCTAATCCGGAGACTTGGACTGATCCCGAGTATTCCCCGCAATAACCGAAATATTGTTTCGTTTCCGGTTAACTCGCCATTACAGTGACGCGCTCGTTGACTGCATAATTAAGATCAATCGCCTGAAACGGATCGGCACGTGGACAATTAACCGCCATATTGGCTTTGTGCGATGCGCGCTCATTATGCACGGTTTGGTCGCGGCGTGGCGTGGCGTGGCGTGGCGCGGCGCCCTCTAGTGGCTGCCGGCCGAGCGGCGTCGCCATGCCGACGGCGTAGAGCATGTGACCACGTCGGCGGCCGACAGAGGACTAGGTCGGGGAACTCGGCGACCGGTCACGTGGTCACGGTCTTCCGGTCAAAGCGCATCGGATGAGCGAGCCGCCATCTGCGAGCGTGTAATAGGAATTCTACGGTAAACACAGGGTAGATAATCGGTAATACATATACACCAGGGGAGTGGGAGTGGTATTGGTTAAACATCTCATAGTAAAAGAGTAGACTTTGTACAAATAAACGACGCAGATTGTGGATATATGTTAACACCATCCCGGTAGAAGCGCATATATATGTTTACACCATCCCGATAGACGGTGGATAGATATGTTTACACCATCCCGGTAGATGGCGGATAGATATGTTTATGCCATCCCGGTAGACAGCGGATAGATGTTTACACCATCGCTGTAGACGGTGGATAGACGCTTATATTATCACGATAGACAGCGGATAGATATGTTTACACAATCCCAGTAGACGGCTGATAGATGTTTACCCCATTCCGGTAGAAGCGCATATATATTTTTACACCATCCCGGTAGACGGTGGATAGATATGTTTACACCATCCCGGTAAATGGCGGATAGATATGTTTACACCATCCCGGTAGATGGCGGATAGATATGTTTATACCATCCCGGTAGACAGCGGATAGATGTTTACACCATCGCCGTAGACGGTGGATAGATGTTTATACTATCACGATAGACAGCGGATAGATATGTTTACACAATCCCGGTAGACGGCTGATAGATGTTTACCCCATCCCGGTAGACGTACATTGGTGATGAACAAAAACATCCGATTGATGAAATTAGTAAACGTTTACAAATAATACGAAAACAAACATTCGACGAAAGTTTGGACATTTTCTCCAGTAGACATTCGGCAAATATTCAAAACCGAAACATCTAATTAACCTGGTTTAGCCTATCCTATATATGACGATCTCCATAGATAGTTAGAATTATGACATGTTATAACAACATTTATTACCAATCCGTCGCTGGTTATATATATACCCATAACACATCTACGGGTCATATATCTCAGTAGAAATGTGTAACAGTAATTAACCATGGGTATATTGTGTTTATCGTAAATAGGTGTTAAACAATGGCACACAAAACACATTAAAGTCATCGGCGTAGAAACTTCTGGAAGTCGTTTTTTGTAGATCGTCTAGTAATGGCGGCGTCCGTTGACGTTGCATTAATTCTACGGTAGATGTCGCTTCTGTCTAATAATAGGACCCCCCCCCCACAGCCCCACGCCCCGCCCGGGCAAATACCGTTACAGCAATGATGTAATGTTTTTGTATAATTTCACGCCATACCTACGCCCGCCATTAGACGTCAGTTCGTCAACAGAAGCCAACGGCACGGTTAATGAGAATAGCATCCACAACACACAGCTGGTGGCCGGCCGCGAACCTGCCGGGGCACGCCTCGCTGATCGGAACACTACTCTTCACGTGTAAGTGAGAGTTTAATTTGTCTCACGACATCGACCGGTGTCGAGTGGTGGGGGGGGAGGGGTGTAGGTGCGGGGAGCCTTGTTTTTGACTACTGGGTGGTCCTTGGCTGGTTTTACGGCGGTGCTAATCTAAGGATGTCTGTTATCACCGGTCAGATAACTGAAACATCATAAGATAAGAGAAAAAATTTAATTGAATTCAAACCTGATCTTCTCCTAATCTGGACTCATCGTCGAGATCCGGACCTACTAGCTTATCTACTCTAAGAACTTTCAGATCCAGCCATCCTCGGATTCCGATTTCAATATGCAGCCGCTTCGCGATCGAGGCCTACGAACTACTCCCGACAACACATTCGGATGGGCGCTGCGAACCGGCGAACCCGGAAATTCGTCAGTCCTTACCGACTGAGCCATCACGAGGGGACGTGTGATTGAAGTTACATACACTAACGTGCGGAGCATTTTTGTAATTAATTCTATTTTTCATTCTCTATTTGGAAACGAATTATTTAAAAATGCAAAATCTGATACCGAAAACGGGGGGGGGGGGGGTAATGGAGATTGGAGGTTGAGCTAAGAAAAGACTTAAACACGCGTAGTTAGTGAAAAATTAGGGAATCATTTCAAGTGTAAAATTTACAGAAATCATCGGGAGGGAGGGGGGAGGCTGCGGGGATGGTCTATAACGCCTAAACTGCAACATTTTAGAAATAAAACATCTCCAATACGACTCTCTGGAGCATATCTCCGGGATAATGGACTGTTTGTGTTCGGCATTTCTAACAAAACGTTAAATAGTGGTACAGGTAAGTCGGTAGACAAATACTTTGAAGACGGCCCGGCGCCGGCCTTTGATCTCGCCGCCTCTGGCCAGGTGTTAACAATACGAAGGCGGCTTAAGTTAGATTGGAAGGACCGTGTCCAGCGTGACGTCTAGTTGGCCGCGTTCTAGCTGGTCTATATAGAAGTAGATAGATAAATAGATAGATAGATAGATAGACGGATAGAGAGAGAGAGAGAGAGTGATAATTGAGATGTTTGTCAGGTAATTGCATTGAAGACAGCGCTGCCTGTGTTTGATTTAGGTCGAGATAGCCAGATTACTTTTCCGAGGAGGTGGGGGTCTTCGAACCTGTGTCACAGGTGAGTTATCCGCCTGTGTTAGCTGGTGGTGACATATGGCCGTGTATGTGTGTGTGTGTGTGGGGGGGGGGTCGTTGTTGTTGTTTTGACAAGCACGCACATAGCTGGACACCTGTGTATACCTACAAACGTATGTGTCAACTCTCGCATATAGACAGATAAATATAATCTATAATTATATTAGTTTTCCTTTATTATTTGTTATGATGTGTTTATTCTCTCTATGTAAGCACTACTATTACTACTACTACTTCTACTACTACTGCTACTAGTAGTACTAGTAGTAGTAGAAATAGTATGGGGCGCCTCCGTTGTCTAGCAGTAGCGTGTTAGACCACAGATCACTATTACCCGTGTTCGAATCTCGCGGCGTATGCATATCTGAAGGGTGTTTCATCTTTGACGTCGCTTCATTACCATTGGGGGTCGCTCGGCCCATTTAGCCTACCATGTGCACAAAAGTGGCCGTAAAACATCAACCATCAATCATCAGAAGTTATAGTATTTATAGACAAGACACACAACTGTACTATATATTACAAAAACTACATATTCAGAGAATTTTTATAATTGACTTGCAGCTGACCCACCCTACACCCATAATAATATACCCATCAAATGCCGTAATCATACCCAAACGGTACCCAAATGTACGAACAAAATAATTAAAACGTATCCACAACCGACCCAAAACATATGTATAGAACAAGGGCCGTATTAACCCAGGGCCGGCCCCTCAGGCTTTTTGATACATGTACCCCCATCCGTATTTCAATATTTTACCCCATTACTACTGACGGCCTGATCCTGATACTGTAGGTACTAGAACGCAGTACACAGCATTATGTACATTTTACGGGTCTCCTGAAGAATTATGGTCATAGTATTTTTAAAGATTATTAAAATAAATATTTGAAATAAATATATATATATATATATATATATATATATATATGGATAAATACATATATACATGTTTCGCTACCCTGCACAGTGCAAAGTGCCTTTAACCATTGGAGCCCTACGGGGGTCTATATCAGTGCCTCAGAAAAAAAATGACCGGCACCTAAACCCTGCGGGGTCCCTAGGCTTCAGCTTGGCCAGTCTTATGGATAATACGACCCCGAACACGGCATGCGCAGAACATACCCGCAGTACAACGGCAAGCTCGATCCCATCGTACCCGTACCCGCGACGCGCCTGATACAAGCCGCACGGGGCCGCGTACCCAAATCGTACCCGCCGACCACCTTTACCCGCTTTCCGCACCACCTGCCGCCGCCCGCAGCCACCTGTCGGCGGGAGGCAGGTAAACCTAGATCAACCGACAATTAAACTTAGCCATCAAAAGGGCTACAATTTTGATAAACAAATAAAAAGGGCCCGACTCGTCGGCGAATAAAGGACCCGCGTCCCTTTATACGACGCGCCGAGATTCTGAATTCGACTCGTCGCTTTGTCAAATCCGGGCTTCCGACACCTCGCGGCCGCGCGCGGACAGGTTTTGCCTTCTTCTCTTCTTCTCTCTGTCCCTTTTTGCCTTTGAAGTTTGCACAGGTGAGTCATCGGTGGCGAGACTTGCCGTTCGGCGCGAGGTCGACTCTGCTAAATAGAACATATCCGAGGCCAATTAATCCGCTTTAACACCCCCCCCCCCCTCACTCCTCTCTCTCCGGCTATTCCGTGTTTACGCCGGTCGACCCGACTCAGGCGACGACACACACACACCGGCAGCCATTTTATTCCGGAGATTTCTAACAGAATCACATACGGCGAGAAGTAGCTACCGGGCTCACAACCTCAACAACCCCCCCCCCCATATGTCATCCCGACAACATCACCTGGAAGGGGGGGGGGAGGAGGAGTATGTTATAGAAGAATTTTGATAGACTGGCGGGGTATTTAACCCCAGCCGCCGACACATGTTAGCTGTTGTTGTTGTTGTTGTTGTTGTCAGGTATTCATCTGCTGTTATATAGTTCGTCGGGTCACTTGGTGCTCAAGTTTTAATGCTGAGAAGATTTCTGTCATTTGTTGACATCTAAGAGTCTTGTAGATAATGATGATGATACTGATGATGATGATAATGATGATGATAATGATGATGATCATCATCATCATGATGATGGAAATTATTATCAGTATTGGTTATATATATATATATATATATATATATATATATATATATATATATATATATATATATATATATACATACACACCTTATATTTCTGATAATGGGATTCCTTCGAACATAATATCTTTTCGGTGCGCGCGCGCTTGTGTGTCATCACTCACTCACCTATTCAATCGTTTAATTTACCGTACCGACCTTATTTATACATCTGTTGTTGTTGTTTGTCTTATTTTTGCAACATAATATACAACCACTTCCCCCATCTCCATCCAGGCACCCCCCCCCCTCATCTCCACCTCCAGTATACCTGCCACAGGTATGTGATTATATCAGCAAATCAGAGCCCATCTTCTCAAGTATCCTTCACAGTCATAATATTATCATTCAATTTGGTGCCGAGCACGTGACATCGTCAACAACCATACAGCGTCCCCTAGCGGAGAACAATCGGTCTAATCGCCTCCTTTCTAAGGTGCTCGCCCTGGGAACGTGATTGCCTGCTTAAAAGCGAGACACCCATTATCGCGCATGCGCCGAGGCGCTGAACAAACACGTGCTCGCATTGTGGCGTCGGCTGTGATTTGAAGCGATTACAATATGCTCGTGGACCTTCGGGGGACGGAACCGGAAGTCGTGTGATTCGAAACGATCGGCCGTCCATTGTCACGTGATCGCTGCGTGGCTATGACGTGTCAGCGAGGCTTACCGTATTTTGCACTGATCGGTCGCCTGTTATGACATCATCCTATATAGCGATATGATTTGGTTCAGGTAGCTAATGGTGATAATATTAATTAAAAAATTATATTCTGTAAAATTGTGTTATGATTTGATGTAATTTATGGTATAAACTGAAAGAGAGATTGTGTGTCTGTGTGTTTGTGTGTGCGCTCGCACGCGTGTTTGTGTGTGTGTGTGTGTGTGTGTGTGTGTGTGTGTGTGTGTCTGTCTGTCTGTCTGTCTGTCTGTCGTATATGTGTGTGTTTTGTGTGTGTGTGTGTGTGTGTGTGTGTGTGTGTGTGTGTGTGTGTGTGTGTGTGTGTGTGTGTGTGTGTGTGTGTGTGTGTGTGTGTGTGTGTGTGTGTGTGTGTGTGTGTGAGAAAGAGAGAGATTCAATCATTCATTCAGTTATTTGTCCCAGCAATATGGCGGCACTCACTGACACCACTTCCGGTGATTCCTACTTAAAGTCGGACCGAAACCTGCCGATCATTTACCGAGACGGCGTTCCAGGATCTTCTCTGTCCCACCATGGAGGGATTTCTGGATGCGGGCGCCACTTAGCCGGCTGTGGCGTCCGGACAATGTCGACTGGATACTTTTAAAGATGGCGCGCAGGAAACGACACAGTGCGATCCAGAATTGAGACGTGACTACCGACTTCCGGACTCTGGAAGAGGGTAATGCGCTTTTGTTTGCGTACGTCTGAATATCGGCGAACCTCCGACAAACTAACAAAAATAACCGCTTCCGGCGGAGAAATTCCGCCAGTCGGGTGTCAGCCATTGAGCACGTGATTGTTAGAATCACGTGATTGTTAGAATCACGTGATTGTTAGGATCACGTGATTGTCAGAATCTTGTAAAAGATCCCATGTTCGTAAATGTTTTCTTAACATAAAAAAACAACAATGTTTATAATTACTTGGGAGAGGAAGTTCATTAAGTGGAAACGGCCATGCACGAATCATGCACTAAAGCACAATGAAAGGAATGCAAGCTCCCAGAAGCAGAGAGACTGTGGAACCATGCCAAAAGACGTACACAAATGTATAATTTTCAACTTTGAAGAATCATTTTATGTAAATTTACTTTATTTGGTGATATACAGCTACCGGGTGTGATATACAGCTACTGTGTGTGATATACAGCTACTGGGTGTGATGTACAGCTACTGGGTGTGATATACACCTACTGGGTGTCATATACACTTACTGGGTGTCATATACACCTACTGGGTGTGACTTTCAATTTAAATACAGTTTTTGAACTTTTGGGGATATTTTTTCTATATTTTACAATATTTTTAAACTTATTTATATAATATATATATATATATATATATATATATATATATATATATATATATATATATATTAAAGCTAAAGCACGCAATTTTGTTTCTAATTTTTTCTGTCTTATATAGTAACTTTTAATTATTATCCAGTTTACATTAGAACCCACATAAATGGCACACATTTCCTCTTTAGTCCCTTGATGAATCGTCCAGATGTGATTATCACACCTTCCGCTTCTATATGCTAATGCACCCGTACTCGCAGGCACACAGAGGCATGCATACAGACACCCTCCCATACACACACACACACACACACACAATACTTTCGTTCAGTCGTAACAACAATATTTTTCATTTTGCTCTCAGTCCTCTCCTATTTGTTCTTCTTCCGGTGAACGCCGGTCACGTGACTCTCGTCATAATCGTGCTCAGTCCTAAAACAAAGTAATTCTTCCCAATCACGTGATGACCTCTTCCCACATGTCGCCCTTTTATCGCCCACTAAGCGATGATCGGACGAAGTATCGCTTTCATGTCCGATGTTTGTCGTTGCGCCTGCGCACGAGGCGTGACGCATTTCCGGGTCGTGTTCGAGCGTCGCCCCGATTCCGGCAGTAATTAGTTTTACGACAATGACAGACTCGTCGCTAGATTAAGCCCGATCACGTGGTCATATTAACAACAAACATCCGAAATCGGCGATCTGTTTTATCAATCAGCGACTAAACGCGCGCCTCCAGCCACCGGAAGTGATCTCTCGGAGCCATCCAGCTGGAACCGGAAATATTGATCCACATCGGAAAGGACCATGCGAATGCGCACTTGGCTGGCGATCAACTCCGGCCGGTCGTAATCATGTGGTAGGCGCTTCCGGATTCCGTTTCGGATGTTTGCGCCGAAGAACGGTATCGGTTGGGGGGGGGGAGCCGTGTCAACTTCCGGTGCCGCCGATTGTTCCGATAATGAAAAGAAAACAATCGCCATTGTGTTGTCGCTGAATGAGACAAGATGGCGGCGTTGATTGGGCGATAATAGAACGAGGACGTGCTCAAGTAGGCCACCCGGACGGAGGATGGCCACCATTAGCGTGGATGGCCCCCGTCTTTGCGGGGTGGCCGAGCAGCACTGGATGGCCATTAGCTGGGTGGTCATCAACTGGGTGGCCATTATGAGGCCACTTACAGGTGTCCATAAGTACTAAATCTTGGCCAGTTTAAGCGACACCAATTGTCTGATCTTTTCCGGACAATGGGACACCATCTTGTAATGGACGCTCGACGCATTTCCGGGTCACGATGTCCTCGTTATAAGAGGAAGAAATGGCGGCGTTGTGCGGTGGTGAATTGTGGGGCTAGGGTTTAACAACCGAGAGATTGGGAGGCCGGATGTCTTTGGGGCAGCTCTGGCGTATTGCGGTCAAACGGTAAGTGTAGATCTACGAAATGAGGAGTGGGGTGATGTGCGGGGATAAGGTATAGTGGGGTGGTGCGTGGTGGAGCCGTTTGGGAGTGTGGAGAGTGGAGAAAAATGTGGACTGTATAGATGCCGGGAAATGGCAGATCGTGGATAACGGTTCAGAAATATGAACTGTGGATGGTCAAGAAATGTGGGGTCGTGGATGGTTGAGAAATATGGGGCGCGGTGGATGGTCGAGAAATGTGGTAATGTAGAGAAGAGTCGTGGGACTAGAAAAATGTAGACAGGCGGGAATAATGTGATGTTGCAGTGATGCGGCCTGACTGGTGAAATGGGATTAAATGTGGGTAATTTGTAGGGATGGAGTGTCTGGTTAGACGCCTGATTTAGATGTGGGTGTTGTGCGAGGTGGGGGTGGTGGTGGGTGGGGGGGTATTTCGAATTAACCGACAAAGAGCTATTAGCGATAATTTCGGATATTTCATGTAAATCGGGTCTAATCCGTGAGATGATAAAAGAATATTTAATAACGTCTCGTGGTCACAATAACACGCTCGGGTGTGCAGACGCAAACTTGGCGTGTTAGTGCACGTGCATACAGATGAACGAAGGCGCGTAAATTCTTATGTACCCGTCAACGTACAGCACAGGGAGTGATTCACGTACACACACGCACGCTCGCCCGCACACACACACACACACAGAGACACAGAGAGAGAGGTGATATACACGCACACATACTACATATTAGCTATTTATACCGTTTCCTCCTCCTCCAAATACCCCCCCCCCCCGAACACGTCATGTCAAGGAGATATAGATACTTAAGTATGGATGCACCCTCCTCCAACCCACCCAACACACACAGGAGAACACCCCCTCCCAAACATCTCAGATCCGCTCCACGCTTTACCCATCAGCACCTATAATCAGTTATGATTGCCAGACGACCAAGTGATACTGTTTGGTGGGTGCCGGCATTAAGTGGCGCCCCCTACAGGCTAATGGCCGGCTCGGTCACGTGAGCCGGGAGTATCATGGCTGCCGCATCGGAACGAGCCGAGGAAACAATTACCACATCGGGACTGACGACACCGGATATCGGCCGGTCATTTCTCAGCCCCGGAAGTGACGTCGATTGGAAAGGCATTAGCAACTGTCACGTGGTTTCGGCGCGCGCGTCACGTGGCCTAATGACGTTGCGAGGCGGATTTCGGGGTATTAGTGTATCTGGTAATTATGGCCTCCGAAATGCAGGGGTGCATTATTGTGCGCCTCCGGAAGGGGGAGCCACTGTCTCTATGACGTCATATTGGCCGATAATTTACCTAATTATCCATTAATGGCGGCTAGGTGGAGGACGGTGAGCTAACCCCTGACCCCGGTCTATCGCCGATGTTCATCAAACACTAAAATCTTCAAATTATCGTTCATAGTCAGTCGATTGGCGATGTTCGAGTTAATGAGAAGTTCGAGTTACGATGTGAACCAATGACGGGCAAGTGGACAGAATGGTGCTCACTCACTCACTCACTCACTCACTCACTCACTCACTCACTCACTCACTCACTCACTCACTCACTCACTCACTCACTCACTCACTCACTCACTCACTCACTCACTCACTCACTCACTCACTCACTCAATCACTCACTCACTCACTCAATCAATCAATCAATCAATCAATCAATCAATCAGTAAACTAAATAACTGATCATCGGTTAATTAATCAATCGAGAAATCAACCATATACCCCATTTACTCGTGATCAGTTTAATGTGATTTAATGGAATCAATCCGCCGATTAATTTAACCTGAGCCAGTGCATTCGAAATGCCAACACACAGCCTCGCAAACAAGCGAACGTACGTATGTACACGGATAGAGGTGCGAAATCGGCGGAAAACTCCCAGCATTCCTAAACCAAATGGCCACCCGCTCGCCCGTCCGCCTGTGGGGCTCGGAAAAGGCGCTGAATGACACCAAGTTGTCGTCTGCCGAAATGCGGAGGTCGTCCGCGTAGAACTCTGTGTGGTCCCCGAACTGTCATCGAGGTGCGAAATATCTCGCCTCATAACAATGGCCTGTTGGCAAATGTTTACCAGGTCCGGTTAAGCTACGGCCGTGGCGGCCATCTTGTGAGAAAGCTCGGCCACAACACGTGCACGTGGTTTGGACAGCGAGTCGCCATCTTTGTTTGGCCCCGGCGTCGATAGAAGCCGGTTAATTGAAAGCGTGATGTTTGGTGTGAATGGGGACAACGGACATAATGGCGCCTTTAATGGGTTTTTTTCTCCGCTTCTATGGGTTTAATTATCGCCACAATAATGGCTATGATGGTGAAGGCGATGACGATGATGATGATGATGATGATGATGATGAGGATGATGATGAGGATGAAGATTTTTTATTTCGACGTCTTGATTGTTTGTTTACGTTTTTATAGATGTGTTATGTTGATGTTCGGCGGCTGGCTTTGTGCCGCGACTAACTGGGCCGAGCGACCTCCGAGCAGAAGGAGGCGAAATGAAAGATGAAACGCTTTTCGGATACGGCTTGGCCGGGATTTGAACCCTGGTGTTAGAGGTCTGAGCTCAGCTGCGCTATCGGTTCGGCCATGGAGACGCCCATGTTTACGTTTTCATAACCACATTCATACTCTGCTAATGATTTTAGAGCTAGTGATGATGATGATGATGATCGTGATGATGATGAGCAATTAATAGTTTAATAGGTCACACAGGAAGTAATGAAGGTACCATAAAGGGACAATTTTAATGACGTCATTTAAAAAATTATTCTCATCTTTTTCCTCTGCGCATGCGTACCATTGACGTATCTTTTTGCTTTGTGTGCGTGTGGTTTTGTGTGTGTGTTTGTATGTGTTTGTGTTTGTGTTTGTTTGTGTGTGTGCGGGCACGCTGTGTATTGGTGTGTTAGTGGTCGACATAATTATACACTAATCATATCAAATTATGAAGATATTACGTAATAAATACCCGGGCACCCCCTACCAGTGCTCGGAAATTACAACTGGCGCCACCTATCCCCCACCTAATTCATCCATCACCGGAAGTGGCTGGTCCACGATGATAGCATCCGGACACCGATACGCCATATTTCACGGCCTCCGCTATCCCGACGGCGCTTTGAGCGGAAATCCGCGCTTCATCCGTTCTCGGACCAGAACCGGAAACGGCGATCACGTGATAAATGACGACGCCGCCTAGCAGAAGCGGGCGGCGAACTGTTAAACTGCGAAACAGTCACGTGAGCGTGAAATTGCCTCGATCGTCTTAAAAAGATGCGTGGAGCCGACCGGAAGTAGTCTGTCCGCCAACCGAGGTCCGCCATATTGTCGACTATCGGCTAATCCCCGCCGTAATGAGTTATCCGCTTTGACTAATTGCGCAGACTCCGCAGACGTGGCAGTCGGCCATTTTGTCTGAGCCACGTGATATCCCGGTCGGCGATAACTAAAGTCGGCCATATTCCCGCCAGACCGAGCGCCGGATATCCGGTTGAAATCCGTAATTTTCTAAGAGCGCCGCCATTACCGCGTAATTAGTGGATGTGACGAATGCCGGAAACGGCGGATCCGGAACGGAGATCACGAGGCTGGCGGCAGGATTTGCCGATCCGGACGTGACTGCGGTGTTCTGTCCGATCACGTGACGTTGTCGTTTTGTTACGTCGTCCACGTTCGCTAATAACGGCGGTAGTCGCTTTTAATTAGGGCTTTTGACGTCATCAACTAAGTAACGGCGCTTTTGGAAACGACATGGCCGACATCCGGGTAAGATTAATATGGCCGCTAAATGCCGCCATCTTGTTGAAATCCCCAGAACTACTTCGGACATAATAACGGCGACAGGCGGCCATCAATCACGTGGTCTACAGCCGTTCCGGATTGCCGTTCTGGATCTGTTAAGGCGTCACGTGATAAGACGAGATGTTATAACGTGAGTTAATATAGTTAGTTAATTTAGATCTAATCATATATCGTCAGCGATGTTATTGGATTGTTTACATGTACCTACACGTAGGTATGTGCATGCACGCATGCACGTAAGCACGGGCTTACACGTACACGCGACAATGATCAACAATGACAATGGCAAATCGAACTCAGAAATAGGCATAACACTTATATCTCTGTGTCACTTGTATATCTGTGTCACTTATATAGCTGTATCACTTATATCTCTGTGTCACTTATATATCTGTGTCACTTATATATCTGTGTCACTTATATATCTGTATCACTTACATATCTATGTCACCTGCTTACTGCTTCTAGATTTCATTTAAGGATATAAAGATAGGACATCGCTGTGAAGGACATGGAGGATATACCGATGAATCGACCAGACGTATAAAAACTGTGACTTGACCCTAGTCGAGAATTTCCTATATTTTATCCAGTGTTTTATATATATATATATATATATATATATATATATATATATATATATATATATATATATATATAATATGGTGAATGACAGACATTGCAGTTGAACGGTTGCAAAAACCGCAGCTGGATAGAATCACAGCTGGACAAAATCGCAGCTGGACAAAATCCACTTACCTCGCTTGCGGCGACTAAAACAAAAGATCACATGGCCGTCGTTAGCGACATCGGCTTAATATAATCGCATTGGGTTATCGGGCCGACTCTGATCACGTGACGACCACGCGTCGGGGCGAGTCACGTGACGGCGTCAATCCTATCACTTAACGTAAACCCGACAACTTAGCGACGACGACACACTAACGGCATTAGACCGGAAGATTAGATGTTTTCTATTAAACAGCGACACGCCGACCGAGTGAACGTCGCCATTTTGCTCCGTGGGCGCGCATGCGCAGCGAGCGAAACCACTTAAACTCTCCGCTTACCGCGACGAGCGGTGAACGACTTCCGCTAACCCGGTTAACCGGGCCGATAGGATAACTGGTTTAGTCACGTGACGCGCGCGTCGGTATGGCAGTCGGGATAGAGCGGGAGGGGGGACTTTGTTAGAGGGACAGGGGTAGTATCCGAGGAAGGTCGGATGGGCGTTCCGACGAAGCGGATATCCGGTTCGGACGACGTCGGCCGGTGACGTCGGCAAATCTAATGATGGAGCGACGAATGGCGGATCGTAATGACATCAGCGCCGCCGATCGTCGAACCCGGATCCGGTTATGGAGTCTTGGGTTAGTGGCGCCGCCTGCCGGTCCATTCATCGCGTCACCGGGCGCCATATTAGCGCTGAGGAGCATTTGATTTGTCGCTAATTGCACACCAATGGCAGCCGCCGAGACACGGCTCCGGTGCGCATGCGTGGGTCCTTCTCGAATAACCGGATCAGCGACGGTCGAAATTCGATCACCGTCCTATCACTTCCGGTCGCTCGGAGCGCCGCCTAGCGTCGCTTTAAGAGGTTAATGGACGGCCCGCTAGCGGGAACCTTTAGCGAAATTGCGCTTTCACCGAAATGAATCGGCGACGCGGGCGGTCACGTGGTCGGGCCCCGCCCCGGACCGGCGACCGTAACTTCGCCTATTATCGCCCCGACCGCGCGACCTATCGGGCGGCCATTATCGAGTTAGGCGTCTGGATACAGAGTCGGATCCAGACCCCGTATGATGACAGTAATAAAGATCCATGCTCGACATCCGGGACCTCGGAACCAACCATTGGACACGTCATAAATAATATGACAGATCAATGTCACGTGATGGCGCTATCTTAGCCAGGCAGAAAAATATCATATTATATTAATATATATATATATATATATATATATATATATATATATATATATATATATATATATCTATATATATATATATATATATATATATATATATACATACGCATACCATAACACATACACACATACACATACACACACACACACACACACACACACAATATATATGTATATATATATATATATATATATATATATATATATATATATATATATATATATTTATAATTGATTCAGTTTATCATGTTCTGTTTATGCTCTCCTATTTCCTTTTAACCTATTGTTTACTTCACATAATTAATATTGTTCTGTCCAGTAAACAATTTGTTTATCATTCATTGTTTCTGTTTACCTACTAATATATAGAAGTCTGCTCTAAAACCTCATAAAATTCAGTTATTTTCCGTTACATTACTGTGACATACGGACGAGGTTTCTATTTATTTGAGAGATGTTGTGACCTTGTATTGACCTTATAAAAACATCTAGTAATATACCATAGTTGGCTTATTTAGGTACCGGCAGCTGCGTTGACCACTGATCCCACTGGGAAGAGTTTTTCCAGTTTCGGTTTCACTTTCAGTGCTGTGATGCGGATGTCAGGATGCCCTAGCCTCGATCCTTTGATCTCCTTCACAAGTTTGGTGATCGTCGAAAGAATAGTCTTTTACTGTGCTAACAGTTTATCTTAATAATCGTGACATTTTTGTACTTATTAACACCTCACATAAACACGGAACAAGTGCTGCCACCTGTCGGGTTATAAAAGGATATTTAATACCGTCGTGTTTTGAATATAGATAGTATCTATTGATCTGTCTAATCTGTCTTACACCATCTCTCTCTCTCTCTCTCTCTCTCTCTCTCAACATTTCTCTATCTATCTATCTATCTATCTATCTATCTATCTATCTATATATATATATATATATATATATATATATATATATATATATATTAATAAATAAATAATTAAATATATATATATGTGTGTGTTGTGTGTGTGTGTGTGTATTTTGTGTTTTATATATATATATATATATATATATATATATATATATATATATATATATATTATATATATATATATATATATATATATTATAATATATATATAGTATATATATTATTATAATATTATCTAAGTATTTATAGTATGTATTTTTCTATCTTTCTACCTATCTATCGGGGGATAATGTTTTTGTTTGGGAAGAGTTTCCCTGAATGACTACGTGCCCGTAATAATTCCAAATAGAAGCTCCCTCATCCACTAAGATAATCAGTATCATCATCATCATCATCATCATCATCACCATTGTCACCATTTCCACCCAAACTAATCCTAAATACCAAACACCGTCATCGGCTGTCGGGGAAATTCCGTTCGGAAAAACCGTAAACAAAAACTATCCGCTCAAACTCCGGGCTTCTCGCTGCTCAACGGAACACATTTAATCCCCCTCCTCCTCATCCTTGGAGACAGCTGTTCCGGGTCGGCTCTGGATCGATAGAGAAACATGGCCGCCAACGAAAACAGGTCTCGCCACAATCGGAACAACAACCATCGTAAATAGACATTTTGTACCGAGCTTATATGGGTATCCGGAGGCCAGCGGTACGGATCGATCCGGATTAACCTTTTTTCGTCAATCCAGAGATGTGTAATTAAGTAGCCCTGTAGAGCGGGCTATAATCGGGCCGGCTATTAGCGGGCATGTTATCGGCCTATTATCGCCCACGGCCCCGCGGGGTAATGGATGGCCCCGATCTAGTGTTTACGACCATCCGGTTGTGTTCAGTAAAGAAATATTATCGACGATGAGCCCGGATGATGATGACGATGATGATGATGATGATGATGATGATCCTGATGATGATTGCTGCCTGCCCGCAACGACAGGATTCGGGATCAGTTTCGTTCCGGATAACGATGTGTTTACGTGTTCGGGATTCCGGTAGGCAATGACGACAATTTGTGGCTCGACTAATGGAAGCTTTGGGTGTTGCAGTTCTTCGTGAGTGAGTGAGTGAGTCCGTGCATATAATCTCATTAATTTAATAAATAAATGTGTGCGTGCGTGCGTACGTGCGTGCGTGTGTAAATATCACTGGCTGTTTTACTGACTCGCTCACCATTTTGTTGACACACAGTATAATAAACTCATTCGCGCGCGCACACACACACGCGCATGCATACGCGCGCGCGCGCGCACACACACACAAACACACAAACACACAACACACTGCATACCAACACACAAGACGTCTCCTTGTGTTTGAAGGATGTTTCATCTTTCACGTCGTTTTTGCAGTTTATTCAGCCCATTTAGCCTAATGTGTGACAAAGCTAGTCGTTATATGGCAAGTTTTAATAGTATTAGTGGTAGAAGTTATAATAATAATAATAATAATAATAATAATAATAATAATAATAATAATAATAATAATAATAATAATAATAATAATAATAATAATAATAAATAATAATAATAAATATTAGTTGTTGGTTTTGGTTGTAGCAACTCTAGTACTATAGTAGTTGTAGTAAGAGTAGTAGTAGAAGCAGCAGGAGCAACAACAGCCACAACAACAACAACAACAACGGCGCATAAAGCAACAACAGCAATAACAACAATAATAACAAACACAACAACACTTACAAAGAAGCCGTTTCCCTTACACTCAATAACAAACCTGTTGTCTCATTGACCGACCGACCGACCGACTGACTAACTAACTGGCTGATTCACCGACTAACAGACCAAACCATCCCGAGGACTAACTAGCTCAGCGATCAATCGACTCGCTGACTCCTTGAGTCACTTACGACGCCCTTGAGTCAGCGACTCGCCGTAATCCCTCGGCCCGCCGCACAACACAACAACGTATAACAACGCATAATATTACCTCATTACGAGACCACGTGACACATTACACACCAATCGCTGTTCCGTCAAGCCCCCTTTATCGCTCGCCCTCCGATTAAAATCCGCCCAATATCGCCCAGGGGGCGCAACAAGCGTGCCGTACGATCGCTCCATTATTAATGGCCATCCGCGCCACCTAACGGAGTCCGTTTGATGTCGGCCGGGACCGGATGTCGCCGACCGGCGTAATGGCCGCCGCGGTATATACGCATGACACTAAACACGTGATGTATTGTGTTTAAAGTTTAGCGCCGTATAGAGGGTGCTCCGTTTAGGCCATAATAGATTTATCGCCACTCTCATCTGGGGAATCGTCGATCTAAAGGCGTCCCGTCGTCATAGAAAGCTCCGAGCGACGACATTAATGCCGTGAGCGATAATTGAGGCGGACCACGATCAGGGCGACAGTCGACGCTTTCGGGATCAATTTCTGGGTTTGTCCTCCGACAGACAGACAGAGAGACAGATAGACAGACAATTAAATAGGCGGATAGACCGAGGGACATGCAGATAGACAGACAGATGGACAGATGGATTAGCATACAAATAGACAGATAGACAGACGGATAGATAGATAGGGGTCTGACAGAAGGATAAAGACAACAACATGCGTGCAGATGACAGGACAGATAGACAGATAGACAGATAGACGGACAGAAGGATGGTGAGACGGAATCGTTAAGATAAAAAATAATACAGACGAACAGACAGGCTGACACAGACAGACAAACATATATTTAGACAGCCAGAGAATTAGAAGGCAGACAAATCAAGTATCCTGGTTTTAAAAAACAGACAGACAGAAATTCAGACCGACAAAGCCAGATAGACGGACATACAGACAAATGTACATATAGACAGACATGTAGAGAGAGAGAGAGAGAGAGAGAGAGAGAGAGAGATAGACCCATAAAAAGATGATAAGACAGACACGCGGACGGACGAACTAAGTTATAGGTGGATTTACATGGAGATCACGTGTTTCCAGTAACTGACAGTAAATATAATAACAACAACAATAACAATGACAATAACAATAGAAGGAATATAACGAATAATGCTGACAATAGCCTTACCAATAGTATTAATAATGGTAATAACAATAACATCAATAACAATAAAAATAACAACAGTAACACTAATAACAATCAAAATAGCAGTAATAACAAGAAAAATCAAATCAATAACAATAGCAGTAATAATAATAATAATAATAATAATAATAATAATAATAATAATAATAATAATGATAACAAGATTGTGGCCCATCAGTGTTGATGACGAGGTATGCTGTAGTAACTGTTAGCAGTTACTAACATCACTTACTAACAAAGCCTACTAACAGCCACTGCTAACAACTGCTGCTAATGACCGCTACTAAATGCGGCCTTCGACATCGACATTGACGAAGTGACATTTACTAATGGCATTTGGTGACTGACAGCAGCAGTTACCGCTAACAGCTACTAATGACAGCTACTCGGCTCTGATTAATTGCGCTAATTAGACAAGATATAGACAGCGGGAAGATGAGTCGAGGAAGATCGGATGATGAGGATTAGGAGATGAGGAATGGAGGATGAGGATGACAAAAGAATGTCACTTTGAGGATGATGGTTGAGATGGCCGAGTTGAGTCGTGCAGCGTCTCTGGAGAGGCTTGGCGTCAGTCGGTGAGTCAGTCAGTGAATCAAGTCAGTCAATCAGTCAAACAGTCAGTTTGTAAATCAGTCAGTCGGATGGTTGGTCGGAAAGTTTGTTGGGTCAGTCAGTCAGTCAGTCAGTCAGTCAGTCAGTCAGTCAGTCAGTCAGTCAGTCAGTCAGTCAGTCAGTCAGTCAGTCAGTCTATCTGTCATGTAATTAATTAATCAGCCTAGTTAGTCAGTCTTTAAATATTATGTATTTGTTTTGGATTGTTCAAAAAAGAATCAGTCACTCAGTCAACTAGTCAGTCAGTCAGCGAATAACAGTTAATTTCACATCCCCAGTCAAACGATCAATCATTCGATCAGTCAACCAAACAATCAGGCAATCAGTCAACTTATCAATCAGGAAATCAGTCGACCAATCACTTAACCAACCAATCAACCAGTTTGTCAATCAATCAACCAGTTTGTCAATCAATCAACCAATTCCTAACCGGTTGTCAGATATATCCAGAATTCTACTAACTATTGTCTCTAATCACGCTATAATGACTTCTCTGGATCTTGAACTATCTTGACGTGGGCTATCCTGAACAGATCCAACATCCGACATCCAATACTATAACCCGGGAATTAGGCCACAAATCCCGGGCCACGGCGCCCCCTACCCGACCAATCCCTCACAACCAGATTCCGGATCTCGGCCAAGCGGAAGGCTTCCGGGATTTCACGGTGCTCTGCGTTCGAGACGCCGCCTGACGGCGGTCCCGGTTAGCGGGAGGCGGGCGCAGATTGATCCGGGCCGATGTGTCTTTCTGACCTAATAAACAGATTAATCCGGAGAGGGCGCCACAGTCGTTCGGGAGTCGCTCCCCGGGCTCGCTCCCCAGAGGGCGCCTCGAGCCGCGTTAAATAAGCTGTCTTCCGGTCGGATTGCCTTTGACGAATTGGAGTCGGCCACGTCAGCAACTCTAATGTTATGGCCGACTAAATATGGCTGCCGGCCCAAGGCGGCCATCTTCAATTATTCAGCCGACTCCCTTAAAAGCCTTTTAACACTCACTCGTCCAATTATCGCCCAGCTCGCGCCTTAACCAGCCAACTAAGTACAAGTACCGGCACCGGAAACACATCATAGAAATGGGATTTTTATATCAGCGGCCAACGTATGTGCGTGTGTGTGCGTGCGTGTGCGTGCGTGTGCGTGCGTGCGTCGTCCGTCCGTCCGTCCGTCCGTCCGTCCGTCCGTCCTGTCTGTCTGTCTGTCTGTCTGTCTGTCTGTCTGTCTGTCTGTCTGTCTGTCTGTCTGTCTGTCTGTCTGTCTGTCTGTCTGTCTGTCTGTCTGTCTGTCTGTCTGTCTGTCTGTCTGTCTGTCTGTCTGTCTGTCTGTCTGTCCAATAACATCTTGATACTGTCAACTTAAGACTCTCGCTGCTGGTATTGTTAAATATGTTTCGTCATCGAAATTTACAGACAAATTGACTTGGCAACGGGCTAAAACATCGGGTTACGGATATACTATATTACAAAATAGAAATTGGGTTACAGAACCATCAGATGGGTTACAGGTATAATAACATTGTTACATAATAAATAAATAAATTAGTGCATTATGATCTTAGCGTGCTAAGTTATTATGAAGAATAATAGTATCTAATTATGTGGTTTATAAAGTACTGAATTAATATGTTAATTTATGTAAAATTTATTACGCCAGATTATAATACTTTGTTTGTTTTCTGTCTGTCTGTCTGTTTGTCTGTTTTTTTTTTGTCTGTCTGTCTGTTTTGTGTTTTTGTTTGTTTGTTTGTTTGTTTGTTTGTTTGTTTGTTTGTTTGTTTGTTTGTTTGTTTGTTTGTTTGTTTGTTTGTTTGTTTGTTTGTGTGTACCCTTTTAAACGTGGCTTATTGTTCTTTATGCCAGAGACACTAATGCCCGATTACGAAATGTCATCTTTTCATCCTCTATCTGTAATCACATATCTACTTAAGTAATTAAAATACCAGCCCCACATTAGCACTATGGTTCGGCTAGAGTGTGGGGAGACCCCACACCTCCCCCGCCAATGTGTACACTTAAAATAGTTTTATACAACCGAAATATACTAATTTTTGTTATTATTTGATCTGATCTTATGATCTATTTTTCTTCTTGTCGCATTCATCGAAGGAAGTAGAATAACATTTTATTAAATATGTATTGAACCATATATGTTTTATATTCAGGCAGTAATAATTAAATTACATTTCAGTAATATATATATATATTACTGAAATGTAATTCAAATATTACATATATATATATATATATATATATATATATATATATATATATATATATATATATATATAATATGTGTTGAATAGTTCTATAAAGGTTAAAAAGCCATGCGTTCTTCCATTATCGCCCAATAGCACATTAATGAGCGATAATATGTGCTGGAGGTCATCATTTATACATACAATGTGAAGGTGTTTCGGATCAAATAGCGATTATAGGGCTCTGAATGGTGGCCAATATCTGTACGGATATGATTCCGATAAGATTGCGGATCCGCTCCCAACGTCTCCCCCTCCCTCTATGGGACCGGATCCTCGCCGCGCTCGAATCGCACTGGTGGCGACATTTCTTTGAAGCGAAAACTGCTCCCACGTGATTTTTTCCCCGGTTCTGCAATCCGAACCCGATCAAGGCGCACTTGTCAACTGCGCACTGACCCCGGAACTGCTCTACTGCGCATGCGTGAAGATAGAGACTAAAAACGGACGCGCATAATTCGGCTTCTGATGCGGATACTACCCACCCGGACTTATCGCGAAATAATAATCCACCACCACCACCGCTCACACGTGCGTGCGCGCGTAGCGATACACAAATAATCGCCCCGATAGACAGGCGATCACTTTATAGCCTCATTTATCGCTTAGCTGACCACGGCCCCCCATAATGCACCACGCATTGATATCAGGACACTTTCCGGTTGGTATTGCCGTCACGTGGTCGGCGCTCGTTTGCTTTGATCGGCGATAATTGGTCGCGACGGGCACGTGATCCCGACGGCGGCCATATTGCTACGATAAGCGTCGGTCGTTTGTTGTCGGCGTCGAAATTGCTTTGAAGAATCGCAGCCATATAGGTAAACAATGCCACATGGGCTGTTGAGTGGGTGGAAATATTGTGGCGAAGGCAATCAATCTGTACAAATAACTATTAACTTACTGGGTGAGTAGTAAGGTTTTATAGGAAGAGGTAAGAAATCTTATGGACGGTGAAGGTTAATCATAATATCTCTCTCTCTCTCTCTCTCTCTCTCTCCCTCACTTTCCTTATTTCTCTTTCCGTCTTCTTCTCATCCCCCCTCTCTCTCTCACTCATTCCCTCTCTCTCTCTCTCTATCTCTCTCTCTCTCTCTCTCTCTCTCTCTCTCTCTCTCTCTCTCTCTCTCTCTGTGTGTGTGTGTGTGTGTGTGTGTGTGTGTGTGTGTGTGTGTGTGTGTGTGTGTTTGTGTGTGTGTGTGTGTGTCTTCTTCTTCTTCTCTCTCCTCTCTCTCTCTCTCTCTCTGTGTGTGTGTCTGTGTGTGTGTGTGTCTCTCCCTCTCTTCATCACCTTCCCACCTATTCCAGTGCCTCATACTCTCCTCCGAATCTTTTGACACCCCCCTCTATTCTATGTTTATTGGTTAAATTATCTAAACAGTTACTATTTAGCTGGTTGAATTGAAATCTTTAGGTGGATGGGTGGATTGTTGGGTGAGTGAGTGGGTGGATGGATGGGTGAGTGGGTGGATGATGGGTGAGTGAGTGGGTGGACGGATGGTTCACCTGCATTGGTTGTTTGGATTGGATAAGTAGATACATAGATTAGTTAGATAGGTGTAATATTTAAGTTGGGTAAGTAATACTGACGTCAAGTCAAAAGTTGGAACACGGACCATGTATTAAATGTTCCATCAACTGAGGGGGGGGGGGTCGGTGGGGGAGGAGATGGGACAATGTGTTGTTTGACATCTTTTCGACATAAAGACACCTTATGAGATAGTCATAATTTATATTGTCATCAATAATGATATTCATCAGGGGATCAGGGACCATACCAGTGACCCTTTATCGTCAGCAACCAATTAATAATTCATCCGTCCATCTGCCTATCCGTGAATCATTTCATCAATCCATCAGTGCAGCAATCCATCAATTAATCCATACACCGATTCATCCATTTATTCGTCCATTGGCACGCACATACGCACGCGCGTCCAGCCCCCACACACATACACACGAAAACGTGCTAGTGCGTACCCAGGGACACGCGCAGGCCCACATGGTCGCACACACACACACACACACACACACGCGCACTCACATGCACGCGCACGCACACACACATACATACACTCACACATACACACACACACTCACTCACACACACTCACAATTCTCGAACCGCTTTCCGTATGTAGATACCACATCCACATTAGCTCGCCAATTTAGCAACAATAACAACAATAACGCAACACCAATAGGGAGCATACCAATACTTGTTTATCTAGAAGCCCAGCCCGACCAATCAGACGTTCCTCTTTACCTTTGATGTTTGTTATCTTAGCCGATAGGTGACGTTACTCCTACGAGCGCGACGGGGCTGCCATCTATACCGTAAATGAGTCACGAAACCCCTTCAAAAAAGCCGATTTATTGACAATAAGTTGATGAGAAGCAATCCCGTCGCTCCGTTTGTGTTGATTCGCGTAGCGCCAGCTATGATCAGTACAAACACAATACATGGCCACCACCAGGTCACGTGATTTAAACTAACGCTAATTGGCCGCTAATTATATACTCGAATGAGGCCAATCACGACGATAGTTGGTTGTCTGTACGGTGGCGACATCTTTGATCCGTTTGTTGTGGGGTTTGTTTTGGACACATATGGTGGAATACAGTGGATCTTGGAGGATAATGTGGGGACAATATATTGGGGGCGAACAGGGACAGGGTGGGAATTGTGGGAAGGGGGGAACTTGATGGTGGTCGGGGTTCACGTTTCTGAAGGGGTAACACGAGTCTCGGCACTAGACCAAGTTATATATATATATATATATATATATATATATATATATATATATATATATATATACGAGATGTTAAATAGCTGTTTTAAGCTGCCGTCTAGATCTAAATTACCATTATATAACAAGATGATTTCTAGTTCCCCTTTCAATTTTTCTATAGACAGTCTTCATTGTGTTAACTTATACCTATAGAGAGATTATACTGGATTATGTGGGTTGAGAGATTGCGGAAATACAGGGGGAGCCACTGCATGCGTGGGCCTTCTATCCATGGCTACACCGTGCGGCGGGTAGATTGATTCGTTGGTTCGAGCCCGAAAATAACCAGGAAAGAAGATACCAAGTAATTTTGTTGACGAAGAACAAGAGATATTCCTGGTTCGATGACCCCCGAGATAGTACTCGAATACCTGGTGTTAATTAGAGTATCCAGGTGCTAAACCAATCATTTATCTAGCTATCTACCTACAGGTTAGACGCCGAGGGTCCGCTCCCTCTAAACCATCCCGCGGATGGGGAGAGGGTCGAGGGAGGCGTTCCGGATCCAGACAGCGTGAATGATTGGCGAAGTATTTCGACAAATCGGTGCTAGTTGCTATCTGATGACGAGCTGAAGATGGCCGATAGGCGGATGTGATCTTATCTCTCGGCAGACGTCTCGATTTGGCAAGGGCTAATTAATATCTTGTGGTGTGGCCCGCGGCCAACAGATGTCGCTGCTGACCGCCTACCAGTAGCTCGGTACCATACCGGTGCGGTATCCGTGCCATAACTGTGCCACGTCGGTGCCACAGCGATGCCAAGTTTCAGTGTACCGTTAAGTTACCCATAGGTACACCCTGACACTTTTAATTACACCCTATTTGGCCTTTAGGTGTCTCCCGCGGTCATTCATTTTAACGCTTCGTGTTATAAACCCCCTGCATGCCGTGGCTTTAAATTTGGTTCTGGAGCTGATCCCGAAGAGGGACCAGGATACAGATTTATTATCTGGAAATTTTCTAATTAGAGCATATCACTTTAATAGTAATAACTTTGGGCTGGCTCATGTATGTGACACAGACACAGACACACACACACACACACAGAGAGAGAGAGAGAGAGAGAGAGAGAGAGAGACCCACGCACACACACACATGCACGCGCATACGCACACATACCAGCACAACACACACACACACACACACACACACCCATCAACCACCATCATCATCATATATATATATATATATATATATATATATATATATATATATATATATATATATAATAATGGCACATATGTATAATGAAAGATCATTAATTTCGTTTCATCTCTAGCATATTAGAACAGATATTTAAAAACAACAAGAAGTGGCCAGGTTATAATCCTAATTTATGGAGGCAGACTTTGGTATAGATTAGTACATGCATTTAAGCATACAGCTAGACAGGCATACATGCAGATATATAGACATATAGACAGCTAGATAGACATATAGATAGATAGAGAAATATATACAGACATACAGACAGTGTCGACACACAGATAGACAGATAGCTAAACAGACAGCTAGACAGACAGACATACAGACAGCTAGACGAACGACATAATTACAAGATTACATCAATGAGAGCTATTTATTAATGAGGCCAACATTATGCACGACATTACATAATCCTCGATTGCCGTCAACCGGCTCTAAACGAACCGACCAATGAAAAGCCGAGACGTTTATCACCAGACGGGGCGAGAACGAGTCCACGACGGCCTAGTGCTACGTGGCATCCTCTCTATCTACTCGAGAAAAATGATTCAAATAAGAGAATAATCCCGAATGGAGTACACTCCTGGATCACTTTCCCCTTCTTCTACTTCCGTTTTTGTGTTACGAGCGTCATAGTTATCTAACCCACAAGCCCGTTTACCGACAACCCACCCATAGGGGTCGCTGGTAACGGGACATCAAATGGCGGCCTGGCAGATCTCGTCGGAGGCGAGATTCCGCGCTACTTACGGACGACGACGGATGGGCGATAAGAGGGGGGTCGTGCCGCACCCGGTGAACTATCTGGAACGTCGGACCGCTCCCCGGGGAGCGATTTGGTTACTGGGCGGACGAGGCGAACAAAGGATCGTAATGAATCCGGGATCCAGAAGAAAATTATCTTATGACGTCATTCTCCCCGTTGACGTACCAAGTCAAGAGCCCGGATGTAGGATTCACGAAATCACCAAACGAATCCCACGTGGACATCTCGTCGGCTTCTTTTTTTGGGTGTTGTAAAATACCAGCTTCCTGTTGGTTCGGGTTCGTATGGCTCCGCGTGCGCCCCCTGGTGGTCACGAGATTAGAAGTGCGGCATCGTGTCGAATTTAATTCACGTGCCTATACACTTGCGAGCGTCGGATGAGCATGAGCACCCAGACTAGCAAAAATGAGTTCCCTTCTGGATATACCTAGACTGCCAGTTCAAAGACTGCTCTGACTCTGAAACAAATTTACTCCCGATAGTCTGGTAAAATCCGGGCCAGTCTTACGACAATCAAGACGGTCAGGTCTGAGCGGCTAGGCCGCGCGTATCCAGAAGCCAAAACGGCGGATTCCAATATGATCCGGAACAGGTCTGCTATAAGCGGACTTTCATCTCTGGAGCGAAGACAAGAGACCAAAATGGCTGGCCAATTAC